>CAJHZI010000250.1:160000-385000 GCA_905160935.1 Enchytraeus crypticus | reverse complement strand
TCTATTGATTTATTGATTGCTAATAAATATTATTCTATTTTACCCAATAATTGGGCAGCTGGATAATACAGCTTCACTAGTTCAAATATTTGATGATTAATGATCATTTAATGGACTAAAATGGTGTCCATTTTTCTAGTTAACTGGATTCAAAAGATTATGACAAAAGTTGACAGATTTGTAATTTTGTATTCATATGTTCACACCACTATTTTGCACCAATGTTTTATACAAGTATTCACAACAAGTTTAGAGCTTCAGCTCTGCACAACTGTTAAATCGTCGTTGATACAATACCAACAATAATTATAATGTACATGGAATTCTGGTCCAACATTTTCTGAAAATTTTTATCTTTTGGACTGGACTTTAAACTTCGCCCTATTTTTTAATTATTTGGAAATAATACATACCATATAAAACGAAAAGACTTTTCAAAGTACACGAGTTTTTCAGACTGCCTAAATTAGCCTATTAATCATATCCATAGTAGTTCCTAAATTATCAATGGAAACTATGTTATGTATAGAAATATTAACATATCTCTGTAATAGACGAAAAGTTCATTTCAAATTAAATCGTTTTGCGAGCAAATCCTTTAAAAGAAAACTTTACATTTTTGTCTCCTAACTTAAATGGCGAAATTTTACTTATATAGTCTAATCACATTTTATTAATAACAAGAAAACCATTTAGTAAAAAGAAAATAATATTTGGAACCTCTAAGTTGAAGCGTAGGATGGTAGAGCTGCATGGAGAAGGGCAGTTCTGGAAGCTCAAGCCCTAGGCTGATGGGTTTACTGGCCGTGTACTTACTGGCTGTCAATATTTTGCCCCGCCTCTGATCGTGGCTCCGCCTGCTGGTAGACAGGCTGGTCCAGTACAGAGCCTCCTCGAACACGGCTACACTCATCGGATGTTCTACCTCAGACATCGTGTGCTGTGAATACGAAAATTCAGTTAGTATATTCAGCATGAGTTTTCGACCTAAGATGCGGTGATGTCAATGCCTCAATAGCGTAGGGGTAACTTCATGAAGTTTTAAATGACAGATCCTGAGGTGTGTTGAACTCTCGTGGGTTCGAATCCCAGCCGCGCTGATCTGAGAGTAAAACCTCGGACATTCACTAAACTGATTATACGGAAAATGGCCTAAATTGCCTAACGGTTTAAACATGTGGTATTAAAAGTGAAAGATATCAACATGATTTATCATTTCACTATAATGCGTGTTTACCTTTTACGGTGTAACATTACTGCCATTGTTGCTACTTGTTAACGCTTGTGAAGACTAGATTAGCAATCAGTGAAAGGTACTTTTGTTTTGAAGTTAACTTACCTACGTGCATGAAATACAAAGAACTGTTAATATGACAATTATCAGGTTAAAATGTCTACTTTAGTCTCTTGGTTGAGATACATAAGAAATCGGAGTCTGATGATTTTAAACACCCGAATGTAAAAATATACTATCAAATAAATAATACTACAATAATAATAAAATGAAAAAAATAAAATACTACCTTATACATGCATAGGCTAATTTAAAATTAGAAATAGAACGACATCGAAGCCTTAAGAATCGCCTAAACCAATATCTTAAAACCTGCCTCAAAAACTTGTTACTACGAGTTATCTAAATTTATTAATATGACGTCCCTGACGTCATCATTGTATCAGGAAACGGACGTTAAACATTTATTAATATTATTATTATCTGTTTGATTAGCGATTGATGAAATGATTTTGCCACCGCAAACTTTATTTAACAAAAATTAATGCCAAGAATTCAGTACTGATTTAAACGTTATCTAACAAAAATAATAGCTAAGAATTCTTTGTTTATGTAAACTTTATTGAACAAAAATATTAGCTAGGAATTCTATATTGATGTTAACATTATTTAATAAAACTTATAGCTAATAATTCTGTACTAATGTGAACCTTATCTAACTAAAATAATAGCTAAGAATTCTGTGCTGATGTAAACTTAAGACAGAACGATACCCTAAATCTGTGCTAATGTAAACTTAAGACAGAACGATACCCTAACTCTGTACTAATGTTAACTTAAGTCAGAACGATACCCTAATTCTGCGCTGATGTAAACTTAAGATAGAACGATACCCTAATTCTGTGCTAATGTGAACTTAAGGCAGAACGATACTCTGATTCTGTGCTAATGTAAACTTAAGGCAGAACGATACCCTAACTCTGTGCAGATGTAAACTTAAGTTAGAGTGATACCCTAATCCTGGCTCCACTCAGCTGCTGTGCCTCGATCCTCTCGAAGGAGATATCAGCCCAGTAGAGTGTGTTAGTTGGTAGATCTACGAAGAGACTGGTGGCGCACTGTACGTCCTTTTCCACTTCCAGAGCAGAATCTCTGCCGTCAAGTGTTGCCGATATTATCTTGTGGATTCCGCAATCTCCCCAGTACAATTTTCTGTTAAATTACAATTTTTAAAAATTAAAACATCGCAGTTAAAAATAGAGTATTTTTTCTTTTGAATATAATTTAATTAAGCATTTCAAGCAAGAATGTGTTCCTTGTTCGGAGTTTAAATGTTATTATTTAGTCTGATTTAAATAGAGTATCGATTTTCCGATACTCTGGTATGAGATAGCTAAGACGTTTCAACTGTTTATCACTGACTGCACCTTATATGAGACCGTTGGCTTAAATGTTTGCCTAGATAGCGTATTGCTCGTATCACACCAATGCCTAAATAATTATACGTCTTGGAGATATAAATTCATTTTTCCATAAAATGCAAGGACTATGATAGAATAAATTGGATAATACCGAGAAATTTCGAATATAAAGTTTAATTACAAATACTAGCTTTGTTTATTGCACATTGCGATGACGCCTCTGGAATAATACCAAAATGTTTATTCCGTTAATATGCAGAGATTCCAAAGATTCGATACTGACCTACGAGAAGAGTCCACCACTAGAGATCTGGGAATGTTGACCTGAGGAAGACGTAGATCAGTGCACATGGCGGTCTTGAGCGAGCAGGCGTACACTGCCTTCCTCAGGTTATCCGCCACGTACAGATTCCTGCCGATCCAGTCTAGGGCCAGGGCCGACACTGACATTAGTCCTGCGAAACAGTCAATAATAATAATTACAACTATTGGAGTGCTACAGTAATCAATGACCACATCGAGCACTATTGAGACAAAATCAAGCCGGCGAGCAAAAGGAAGTTCCAAAAAACGGTGCAAATTCCAAAATCCAGAAAATCAATCCAAATGTAATCCAAATCCATAAGTAATCCTAATCCAAATGTAATTCTAATCCATTTGTAATCTTAATCAATTTGTAATCTTAATCCATATGTAATCTTAATCCATATGTAATCCTAATAAATATGTAATTCTACTCCATGTGTAGTCCTAATCTATATGTAATCTTATTTCATATGCAATCCTAATCCCTATGTAATTTTATCCATAAGTAGGCTAATCATAATCCATATGTAATCTTAATTCATATCTAACCTTAATCCATAAGTAATTCTAATCCATGTGTAATCTTAATCTATATGTAACATTAATCCATATGTAATCATAATTGATATGTAATCCTAGTTGATATGTAATTCTAATTCATAAGTAATCCTAATCCAAATGTAATCCTGGGATATGAATTTCTTAATTTTACCATATAAATTGCGAATTTCAATTAAGAACGTGCATGTACATGAGTAACTAAGAAACTAATAAAATGTGTTTTTCACTGTTAGCCCAAACTGCAATCATTATGATGCAATTTGAAAATAATCGACATTGAAAACCATGATAATAGTGATTGGAATATAAAATGTGCTGGTATTGATTTGTCATGTTTCATATTATTTGCAAAAGATAATTACAAGTATTAAGGTAACATCTTTAGAAGCTCCCAAATCGTTCTAAACTAAACTAACAAATTTAGTATAAACTAAATTCACAATACAACTTTACACTAATTCCAATTATACTAACTTTTATACTTTTTTATTTGTATACTTTAGCAATAATAATAATAATAATAATAATAATAATAATAATATATCGCCATCACAATTTAAATGACATAATATGGCGAGCACTTTTGAGAGCAGGCATCCCTTCCTCTAAGGAACCAATTGGGTTGTCCAGATCAGACGGCAAGCGTCCGGACGGCATGACTTTAGTGCCCTGGTGCAACGGTAAATGTGCCGTTTGGGACGTCACGGTCATTGACACTATGGCAAACTCCTACCTGAATACGACTTCAGTCACAGCCGGTGGTGCTGCTGTTCATGCCGCCTCTAGGAAGTTGGATAAATACCGTGATCTGTCCTTAGGATATGAAGTTGTTCCGGTGGCTATTGAAACCATGGGCCCGATGAATCCCGAAGGAGTTGACTTTATTAATGGCATAGGCAGACTTATTGCAGAGCAAACCGGCGATAAGCGAGAGACATCTTTTCTTTGGCAAAGGCTTTCCATGACTTTGCAAAGATTTAATGCAGTCTGCTTCAACAATTCTTTTAAGCCGATTGATGACCTCGAGTAGCCGGGCGGCGATTCAGCACGTATTGCTCGAATCGTTTTTATCAAACCCCAGGTTCTTTACACCGGGGTAAAATTTAAAAAAATAATAATAATAATAAAATAAAAAAATAATAATAATAATAATAAAGGTTTAACGTCCGTTTCGTTTCCTTATACAAGGAACATACCGGTTACCCCACTTGGAGAGAAGCTCTTCTGGCTTCTGACTTTGACGTTAAAATCTCAATAACCGGATCCGTCTTGATTCAGATCTTTGCATATTTATGGTCATAATAAATTTATCACGAAACAATTAAGCAATAGAAGAAAAATTTCTTTGATTTGGTGACGGCCTTAACACACTGCTTTACTACAAACCGTTCGTGATGACATCTTGGATGTTTTCTCCATTGATATCCACTCGACGGATTGCCACCTCGGCTGCATCGAAGTAGTAAACCCGTTCCTCTGCTGTATCTAATGCTACACATATTAATGCTACACATGAATGCTACACATGAATGCTACACATGAATGCTACACATGAATGCTACACATGAATGCTGCACATGAATGCTACACATGAATGCTGCACAAGAATTCTACACATGAATGCTACACAGGAATGCTACTCATGAATGCTACACGTAAATGACACACATGACTGCCATACATCAATGCTACAAATGAAAGTTACCCATGAATGCTACTCATGAATGCTACACATGATTGCTACACATGAAAGCTACACATGAATGCTAACCATCATTGCTACACATCAGCGCTACATATCCAAGCTACAGACGTTATCAGAGTTTTCAGGGTAAAATGTTGACAGATTGTATACACAATAGAAACTATAGCTGAATATTCATAACCGAAAAGTATTATGGCTAATTTTATCAAAAACTAACAATAAAATATTCAAATTTGTGAAAAATTACCAATTCTTATTTTTTCTATGGCCTAAATTTTTTATTCCAAACTACTAAAATATTTAGTCAGTGAGACGAACCTAGGGCTTCTATGTGCCCCTTGCTCCTGACTAGCAGCTTAGGATAGTGATAACCCGGTAGACCGAGTTCTAGTCGCATAAGACTGGACTGGTGTATGTAGACTATGTAGGCCATGACGCGTGACTTGGCAGAACATGAGCGGCAATTTTCTCTCATCTCGTAGCCCTCTGCGCATGCGCAGTGATATCCCGGTGACGTGTTGTTGCAGAGCTGACTGCAGACTGGAGGCCACATCAGACATTCGTCTATGTCTGCACGACAACGAGAAGCAATCAATTTATAAATCAGTAATGCTCTCAGGCAGTTGTGAGGGGTTAATGCTTCAGTTAATAACTTTAATATTTTACGCCGAAATCCAAACTCTATTGAGTAAGCAGTTATTTCGTCAGTCAATAATTTTAATATTTAACTCTGAAATCAAACCTCCATAGGAGTTTTAAAAAGGCAATAACAAGTATTACACACTCATCATCATCTTCACAGGAATTTTAGTTTAACAAGGGTATGGATACTATTAGGCCTGCTTTCCCATTCGTTTTAGAGAATTTTGTAGCAATTTTTAGAGCCTAGACGCTCACCCATCGAATGCCATTTTTGACATTGGTCGAAACCAACGTCACAAAATCTTAGTGCCTTGTAGCCTTTTAAGACACGTGCAGAACACGATTAGGTTATTTTTTAGCAAAACCAGGACACAACTCGGGTAAACAATGTTATAAATATTACACACGAACTTCACTGAACTAATACTAATATGTATGACTTCATTTATTTCATATTAGTCCAATAATTAGCCCTCCCCCGTGTTGGGTCCGGGTTGTTTGAAGAATTGACCAACCGGTGACTGCACGTGTCGTAGAAGGCGACTAAAGCACTAGGATCCATACCAACGTCAGAAATGGCATTCGGTTGGCGAGTGCCTAGGCTCCTGAAATGCTACATAAATTTAGACGAATTGAAAGTCTCAAATAGGGTATTTACTGATGATATGATGTAGAACAAAGAGGATTTGAGAAAAGTCTATTCGCATCCCGACCCTAGTTAAACTGGGATTCAAAGAAAGATGATGACGATGACGAGCCCAATAATTATATATAATTAGCCTAGTAATGGCAATTTTATGATAGCTTTATATTTCTAGCATTGCTTGCGTTGTTTATCTGGTTGGTTTGATATCTGGTTTATATGTTTCTATCTCCTGCATAGCTAATTAACGCAGAGATGAAGAAACAAGGGATACGACGACTAAACAATAAAAATAATTACCTTCGCAGCTGGTCCGATCAGAGGCGAGGTAGAAGCCGCTGTTGCAGTAGCACCGGGGGCCGATAGGGGTGCGCCTGCAGGCTTGCTGACACCCTGACCCCTCGCAGCTAGTCGAGCAGTGTCCCCGCTCGTCGCTAGCGTCCGAGCAGTCCGCCGCTCCGTCACACACCCGCTCCAGAGATACGCATAGCGAGCGGTCCAAGCAGGAGAACGGAAGTTCCTTCGGGCACAGAGATTCTGCACGAGCAAAAGGAGACGATGTTTAATCTCGTAGTAACTAAAGATATATTCGTAATGTATTATCATATATATATATATATATATATATATATATATATATATATATATATATATATATATACATGAATATATATATATATATATATATATATATATATAAGGCGCAAGATTTTAAAATAAAATTGCCATTGCCATCATTGCCATATGGCGAGGAACCGGACGTTAAATTCTTATTGATTGATTGATTGATTGATAAATAAAAGTAATAAATATTAAATAAAATAATAATGACAACAACAATAGCATCGACATCAGCATCAACAGTAGCAGCAGCAACAACAATAACAACAGCAACAACAACAACGACAACAATAACAATAATAATAATAATAATAATAATAATAGTAAATCTATAGTTATATAATATAATAATAATAATAAATAATAATAGATAATAATAAAAAAATAATAATAATAATGATAGAATATATAAATAAAGAAGCCCTTACTCCTGGTGAGTTTTTTTACTAAAGGTAGGTCTAAGGCACGCATTTTCCTATACACAGTCTGCTTTCAGTATTCTAGATGAGCATTCCATCGATTTTTAACTTGATCGCCATACAAAAGCCAAACCTAACGAAAATTAGTGAAATAGCTCGTAAAGCTAATGTTAACGTCAGTTTCCTCACTCGAAACTGGCTGGAGCCAGTGGCGATATTTTGCCCTCTACCAAGAAAAATACGACTTCTGAGATGGCTTGTGAATGCCCTCCTGACCAAATAAAATCTATTAGATGAACTCTTAAAAGTAAATAAATAGTCATATAAATAAATTATAAAATAGAATTAAGTAATAAACTTAAGCTTCCGCTTGATTAAATTGCCAACGACATTTATATTTCATTTAATACAATTCATTGAGCCACTAATCTAGCATACAAAAATGAGATTTAAATTTTTTTTAAAATTTCGGTTCAAATTATACCTTTTGAAATAAATAACTTTATTGCTACTTTTGGAACTTCTATGCAATGTTTCTTCTCATTTTTACCATAAACGAATTTGATTTTATTACAGTAAAATAATTATTTTAAGTAATTTATATTAATGCCGTAATGTTTCACATTGTAATAAACATTAATTACAATAATTAATAATTAATTAAATATTTACTTTAATTACAATAATTAAATATGGATAATTATATATCTGTAGACTAGTAGCATTATTAATCTCTTACCTGTCAAAGCTAACCGGCTTAGGGCAATGTGAAGAAAGATTAAGACTTGTGCTTTGAAAGTCCTCCGAAGTAATACTGCGAATTTCATGTTTTATTGTGAGTAGGTCACTTACTACACTATCTTTATATTTTCTTCTTCGTTTAACTAGGCTAGAGTAATAGAAACGCCTTATGAACTTCAAGGAATAGCGCAAAGAATTGCTACAAATTGGAACTAAGTCGAATTAAGCAATAATAATAAATATTATTAAAATAAAATTTTGCATATTCAAATCTACAAGTTTACGTTAGCTCATGTTACAGGTATCTTCAAATACTGTTCTGATGCCAATGCAATGTGTCTACTGTGGGGCTATCGTATTCTTAATTGCAGTAGTCAACTTTGAACGTAATGGATCAGTATATGTTGATTTAAACTAAAATTTAATAAAACGGGGCACACAATAATTATATTTACTGAAAGTAAAAGACTTTGAGAGATGTTTCAAGACCGGCTTAACTGCTGGTTAAACAAATTCATAAATTTAAATTTTAAAAACGCGTCATCATTATCAGCTTCATCTTCCCTTGAATCCCAGTTAAGTTAGGATTTCGATTTATTTTCATTTTATAATTTCTCTATATTTTTATAATTTCCCCGTGGTGTACTCGGGTGTGGTTGGGCCACTGCAGAATAGGGCAACCGCAAACAATCTGCCGCGTGTACGTAAGAGGTGACTAAAGGCAGGAGCTGAGGATGGCAAGAGAGGGGACCCACCTCACCATGAAATATTTTCCCCAGGATTAAATGGTAATTAATCCACCTAACTGAGGAAGGCAACGGGAAACCACCTCAGAAGTCATATTTTTCCCAAGCTATAGGCTACATAAGGTATGGATAAAGCATAGACTTTGTGAAGGGATTAACATGTTGATCTAAGGAGTGCTCTTATGGAGCGAGAAAGCAGACTTTGAGTATGAATGTGTACCTTGAACCTACCACTTGGCAGTGCACTGAAGAGAAAAGAGAATTTCTGGAGCCTAGGCTCTCATCAACCGAATTCAGACGTTGGCAGCGCGTAATAAAAATAAAAATATCAAATATCAAATTTAAAGAAATTTGTGTAGAATGTCGATTTGCGTAATTTACATGCTGACCTCTTCGAACTAGTGGTGCAAGTTAAAAATTAACGCAAAAAAAGTAACAATAACTAAGGAAGACAAAAATGAATCAACTTCGATAGTATTTTCAAAGAAGGAAGTTATTGATATCAGCTCTTTGTGATTGAAATTATTAATTTATGATATGCTACTCTTCAGTTTTTGTCAAGATTTCAATGTTTATTATCCAGATTGAATAAGAATGCTGCTTTACTTTTCACTGTTAACCAGTAGAATGATCTCTTGGGAATTTATTGTAAAACTTTACAATTGATTGATTAATATTACGTACAGAATTACATGTAAGTATTAATTATTTTTCGCTTCAGAATTCAACAAGTCCATAGTAAAATTTAAACATTGAGGCAGATCGCTATAATTTTCCCAACCCCCTATGCCTCATTTGCACACCCTCTTTCTTTAGAAAGGCTCGACTCGCTATACCGTATGTCTAATGTAATTAGACATACGGTGCACAATTCCTCAATTCATCGACGATGGGCTGATGGTTCAGTATTCAATTTGTTAATCTCTGAGTATTGATGCAATGATTTATATTTGCAATGTTCAGACGCGAAGATAAGTACCTATGGACTTTAGATCTATGGCAAAGTTATGGCAGACATTGCAATTACTAGTATAAGATTTTCATATATGTTTGACCGATTTATTTTCAAATGCTTCAAAATATCATTTCTAAGTTAGTTCAGGGTTCAGTCGTTTAACCTGCTATGCTAAAAACTGATGCTTGCTTGAGGTGATTTTTACGTTCGTTGTAGATACTCGACCGCGGAGCAGTTGATACGGGTTCAAATCCTGGGCTCGCCCGTCACTGACATCGCTTTCGAGTGAGGAAACTGACGTTAACCTTGCTTTACCAGCTTTTTACAAACTAAAACTAACGACTTTATTCTATCTTTTGTTTTAATCACATCCGTAATTTATATCAAATATTTTAACCGCACGTGTAAAACTAAAAGTTAAGTCGAGTATCTTACCGACTTCGCCACTGGCTCCAGTTTGTCTTCAAATTACCAATAATTGTAACAGCTTGGAAGGTTTTGTATAGATCAACTGCATACCCTACAAAATAGCTATATTTGTGTAAATATAAATATAACTAAAAATAATAATTTTATAATTTAAGTAGATGGTATTCCAACAGAATTCCTGAAAATGTTGGAGAAAGAGAAACTTAATAAGCGTGTGGAAGGATATATGGAAGTGTACTATTCAGGTATTTGGCGGACAGATTATAGTAATTGATGATTGCAATCTCAAAAAAGCCAATGCTCTTGAGTGTTCGTATTGCAGAGCAAGCAGTTTAACATCAAATGCGTCGCAAATCTCATTAAATATAACAAAAGTCGTATGTGTAAGTTTACTTATACTCCTACGTGCAACAGAATTAATTGCAATTTAGTTATTAGAGTGGTTTAGCTCGCACCTCAAAATCATCAGCACAAAAACCTAATTACCAGTTTATCAAGCTGTAAATATTCACTCCCATGCATTCTTGACTCTAAGTAATTTCATAAATCAATATAAGCGATATACGTAAGTATACATGCCTCAGTGAATCGATTTATAAAAGCATTAGTGCAAAGCAATTATAAATAAACTTGAAACTAAATTAATTTCCTCGCAAAAGCTTTTCAACTCTTCTAATAAGTATAAATAACTACAAAAAGCTCAGATAAGGTACATTGTAGGGTATGCTACTTTAAACTGATAGAGAATTTCAGCGTTTAATTTTTGTACATTTTACTTGGCTAAAATTTTAATTCATTCATTTAGAAAATTTCAAAATAAAACATGCATTGTCACGTTGTTGCTATAGCAATATTAATCTTCATTTGCTCAGGTAAGTAGGCCTATACATTTTATAAATAAGATTAATGTTTATCATTATGCATACACATAGTACTTCTTTATTTGCGTACACGTCTACTATATTTATTGACCTGCTTTCCATGAAAACAACAGCAAAATCAACAACAAAAATGCAACAACTACAACAAAAAATAGACCATTACTGTCTTCAATAACGTACATCGAGCACAATTGAACCAATTTCAATCAGACGACCAAAATACAAAAACGGTTCAAATACAGAAAAAAACAAAATCAAAAACACCAGTAGGCCTATACCTTTAATAATAATAATAATAATAATAACAATTAGAGTGCTACAGTCATCAATGACAACATCGAGCACTATTGAGACAAAATCAAGCCGGCGAGCAAAAAAAGAAGGTCCAAAAACGGTGCAAATTCCAAAATCCAGAAATTCAGTCCAAAGTACCCTTTAGTAGCTTATTATTATTATTATTATTATTATTCTCGATAAACACAATAACATCAATTGACAACCATAACATCAATTACCAAATACAGTATCCATAGAATTAACTAGCCAGTAGACCTATAGCATATCATAGCAGATGAAAATTTCAAAATGATTTACTTCTGACAAACCTGATATAGCAGGTAAGCGATAGGCACGAAATATTTTCGGTATCTGACACGAGCTCACATTGGCAAATTCCTATTTAGATAATTCCTGCCGAACTGAGGCATTAAGTTATTGTGAGCATATCAGAAATCGTTACGGATGAAACGTCAGAAGATGCTTTTTAAGGTTAAGAATAATGATAGTATATAAGGCAGTGAGTAAAGTGAAAAGTGAATAGACACCAAGAGCGATACAGTTCAGAACAATTGATCAACGGCGGTTAAAATCATATTATCTTAACCAGTTGGAGTCTCCGTAACTCCAGTCTCCGTGACTCCAGTCTCAGTGACTCTGAGGAACGAAGACTACGCGAGGGTTGATAAATTGATAAAAGATCAGATAGATAGGATGGTTTACCATAATTTAAACGTTGAAGGTAAAGTCTCCGAGACTCCAGTCTCTAAGACTTCAGTCTCCGAGACTCCAGTCTCAGTGACTCCAGTCTCAGTGACTTCAGTCTCAGTGACTGCAGTCTCAGTGACTTCAGTCTCAGTGACTGCAGTCTCAGTGACTTCAGTCTCAGTGACTTCAGTCTCAGTGACTGCAGTCTCAGTGACTCCAGTCTCAGTGACTCCAGTCTCCGAGACTCCAATCTCCGAGATTCCAGTCTCCGAGACTCCAGTCTCAGTGACTCCAGTCTCAGTGACTCCAGTCTCTGAGACTCCAGCCTCTGAGAGTAAAATTCCCCGAGGATTCAGTCTCCAACACTATAGTGTTTGAGGTTCAAAGGCTGAAGTCTGATGCTGAGGCTACTACAGGTGTTACTGTTTCAGCTGACGTTAAGTGTTGACTATTAGAATAGTGACTATGCAATTAGTATACGCAATAAATGTAAATGACAGTGTATCATTTTATATTTAATTATAATATATAACATATGTACAGTATAAATACTGTATAGATGCATACATTATATTCAAATATATATATATATATAATATTATATACAGAGAATTAATATATGTATACATGTATATTATATTTTAATAGTAGTATGAATTTTAGCATACATTTTATTTTTATACGTATTAGAATATAGTCGATTATACACAATAAATAAACATGTGCCTATTGTTGTATTTTTGTAAATGATAATAGCGCTTTTTATGATAATGTAAATCGTTTAAGATTTAAGTTAATATTAAATTTAAATCAAATTGCAATATTAATATAGTTTTGCTATTATTACTTTTTCAATACAATTCGTTGCATTTCAATTTGTAGAGGTATTGTCTATTCCTGTTGCAAAGGAAGAGTCATTACTGAACTCTCATGGAGATATTGGTCTAGGGTATGCTATCTTGCCTGTACATTTACATAAATATCCAGTGTTTAGCGACTAATAGAGTGTATCGGGTAAACTGGATTGTATTCTCAGGGAATGACGCCCCCTGCCCGGTAAATGCCAGTCAAAGCTGAGGAAGACATAGGAGGCCCACTTCGTCAAAAAGCATATCCCCCAAGAAGACAATGGTATATCACGACAAAAATGAACGCCCCTAGTCCCATGCACCCTTTAAATGGGGAGGGGTGGTAAGCCCACTCATATGTGGAAATGAAAGAGGCAGGCGGAAGACAGAGAAGAGTGGAGGCGTTATATGCCATGAACCTGCCAGTAGGCAGTACACTAAGAAGAGAGAGAGAGAGAGAGAGAGTATATCACGCCAAGGTAGCATATACCTGGCGTGTGCGAATTATTTAAATTTGCATTTTTAGTGTTGATTAATTTTTGAAATTTGCTCACTGATGTGTTTTTCCGTGTATTTTATTTTCTTTTGTTATCTTTTATATGTCTGTGGAATTATCCTGCGAAAGGAGTAGACATATATCTGCACTATAAGTTGCCTTCTTATACTTTTGTAGATAGAATCTCTATTCATATTTTAGACGGTCCGGTGGGTTTAGAACCCCTAGCCTCATGCTTATCAGGTGAGTTTCCTATCAAGTCGGCCGCCAAATAGTACGAACAGCATGCGCATACATATATAATAGCATAATATAGCGCACCATACTTATATAAAATACATATAGAATACGTTATTGCTAAAGTGCATGGAAATGCGTATGCCTATGTGTGTGTGTGTGTGTGTGTTTACATGTATATATTGCATAGATATCCATACATGTACTGCATAGGTGTGCATACATGTACCGCATCTGCATATATGTATGCATGTATATATATATACATGTATATATATACTGTATATATATATATGTATATATATACTGTATATATATATATATATACTGTATATATATATATATATATATATATATATACTGTATATGTATATATATATATACATATACTGTGTATCATATACAATTTTTTATTTTTCCTTCAGTGTAGTGCAAGGCAGTGCAGTGATTTTATTAAATTGTACTAAATTGATGGCAGTGTTTCCTCATCTATTAATATACCAGCTATGCTGTTCAGTGTTCAGCTTTGGTTGTGCTTCTTTCTCTTTTACTGCCTCAGATCTAAGACCCATCCATCTTCTCCACCTTCACAGTTACATTCTTAGATTCGCTGATGACACTTACATGTACCTTATAATTCAATCTCAATTTCTTCGTACCATTGATGATGAACTTGCTAACATTGAATTGTGGTTCAGTTATAATAATCTTCAATTGAATAAGTCTAGATCCCTTCCCGTGTTGTGTCCGGTTTGAAGAATGGGCCAACAGATGACTGTAGGTATCTCAGAAGGCGACTAAAGTACTAATATCTGAACCAACGTCAGAAAGGGCGTTCGGTAGGCTAACGCCTGGGCTCCAGAGATTGCTAAAAATTTATAAAACGAATTGAAGCGAGTATAAGGGATTGACTGATAATATTTTCTGAGACAGAGAGGAGTGGTGGAGGTCTATTGCTATCCCGACATTGGTAAATTGGGATTAGAGGAAAGATGTTGATTATGACGATGATGATGATGAGCAAACTTGGATCCCGATAAATATTTCCACTCACCACGATTTAGAATTATAGCATGCGCCATGCCTCAGCGTCTTGTTGACATTGGTAGAGTCCACACCTTGAAGTGCTTAGGTGTCACACTTCATTACAACTTATCTTTTTCTGCCCATATAGAATAGACAATCAGCAGTTGTTATTTTTAATACACAGAGCATATTATTTGTTTATCATCAAATCGTTTTCTCGCTCTTCTAACCTTTTCTTAAATAGTTAACCTTAAATCAACGAGACTTAATTCTAACCCTATTGTGACTGTTCTTAACCCGATTGCCCTCTCCAAATTAACCTACGCATCAGGACATTGGTTTATTGGTTCCTCTGAGAAAGGGCGCCTCGAGTCTTACCTCAGTAAGGATACAAGATGTAATTTTTTGAATGGATCACTTTCTTTTGCAGAAATCAAGAACGACGTCGATTGTATTTAATGCCATTATCAGCCACAAAGAGCATGTCATGTTTCGGCTTCTTCCACCGCTTATGGAACAACTTAACATCAAGCTCAGGGGAATGTTTATCCATTTCATTGTCATCTAAAAGCTCTCCTCTGAAGGATACAATTTCATAATTAGCCATAGAGAATAGTGGAGAAAGTCTATTCACATCCCGACCCCAAGCTAGACTGAGATTAAAGGGAAGAAATTGATCCGGTTGACTGTAGCAATAAAGAAGTTGTCTATTTTTATGATAAACTCTTCAATAAATATTTATCTAACCTGTTCAATAGGTATAAAATTATTCTAAAATGTTCTTTTATATTCTTTGACTGATTATATGATGTAGTCCAGAGAGGATTAGAGACAGTCTATTCGTATCCCGGCCCTATTTAAACTGAGATTCAAATTAAGATGATGATGATGACTCCTTTATATTCTTTGCTTTGTTAACGCAGATCTTTGGCATCACGAGTAAGAAGACACTTGGATGATGCTTTTATAGTAGAAAGTGGACAGGGGAGGTTTGTTGACGGTCAGACACATCATCAGAGAACGCAGAGCACTCATAACATTGGGAGCTCATCGGTTGTTATTAGTAATGGTCCTCAACCTCTATAAAAGAATCTTCTGTCAATGTCCCGCGTCGAAACATTCAGATTGTGAACTTGTAAAAGGGGTCAAGAATTAAGCGCCTAATTTAACCAATGTCAAATCCAGTATCGATCAATTCTAAATATTTCATTCGATTCAAATAACAATAGTAAATCTTGGACACGAATCAATAATTTTCATCCAAATTATATCAGTTTCAAAAATGTATATTAATTAATGAGATAAAGTATTCAGTAGAAAAATTAAATAAATATTGTATGTGGAGTTATTCGAAACAATACAACCGTTCTCTTGTGTAATGAACATGAATGATTAAATTTATTTAACACTTAATATTTAATATTTACATTTATAATTTAATATTTACAGTTCTTAGATTTACATTTACCATCGCTTCTATTTAACATTTACGCAGAGGCAATGATGATGGAAGCAATGGATAACATAGCAGAAGGAAACAAATGGAGGTCAACTTGTGAAGCATTAAGATTTGCCATTGATCAAGGTTGTTAGTAGAGAAGTGGGTTTACAAAAGTTGTAGATGGCTTCAACATTACTGCAGTAAATGACGGATTGAAAGTTAATATAAAGAAAACCAAAGAGATGCGAGTGTTTAGAGAAGGAGGAGTTAGTAGAGAAATAGAAAAGAATACTAATACTTCAGTAATAGAAAAGAACTACTAAAGAAATATTTAAAGTAACCCACCAAGATAACGATTCTAAGTATTTTAGTGGCGGCCAGACTCCTGTAAGGTTGTGAAACATGGACGTCAAGAAAGATGATCTTAGGAAATTTGAAACATACGAAATGTGGCTATGGAGAAAAATAGAGGTCAAATGGACTGAAAAATTACGAACAAAAAAGCATTAGATAGGGTTGGCATAAATTGATAAATTGATAAATTTATTGATAAATATCATAAGGAATAGAAAGAAGAACTGGATGGGTCATATAATAAGAGGGAATGGTTTACTAAAAGAGGTGATTGAGGGAAAATGGTAGAAAAAAAGGCTAAAGGAAAATCAAGACTTTGGATGCTGAATGGTTAGATAACTAAATCGTATGTTGATATGAAGAGAAAGCAGAGGATATGTGGAGGAGTTAAATGTCATGGAACTACCAATAGGCAGGGCACTAAACAAAGAAGAAGATGCATGCAAGCCTTGTATTAAGACTTTAAAACTTATAAAAATTTCATAAAGAGAAATTCTGAACCTGAAGAAATAGGGCTAATAAAAATAGAAACTGCATAAATAAAATTATTTCAACGATACTTGTAAAAATATAATTTAAAGTTGGTGAAGAACGTTTATCCATTCACCTGCTGTTCAATGTAGCTAACTCCTGGACCACGCAACGGCAATACAGAAGCCGAAATATCGGCTTCTATTTGAGAGCATACAGTAGTCCTATCAGTTGATCAACGTTCTAATTTTGTGTTAGCAAGATCAAAACAGCATATATTATTACTGTTAGAGTGCTACCGCTGTCCACGACAACATTGTGCAAAAATTCTACGTAATTGAGAGCAACATATTAAATGACTTGATTTCACTCATACCTATAGCGCCTACACCTAGGCGATAAAGTCTGTCACAGCTTAAGTTTGCATCACAAACAGCAAGGGCCACTCTCAGAGTCAACCTACTTCCACATAAGAAGTCAAATTAACTTAAATATTTACTACCAAATTACCAAAATGATCATGAAATCATCTTGTCTCCATTAAAATAAAAAAATCTGCTTTCCTATTAATTTCTTCTCTGATTTCTTCTGCATTTCCTTTTACCAAGTCTAGTGACAGCAAAGTAGGCCCATATCCACTATTGTTATACTGTTTATTATTGACTTAAGCAAAATACAGACTTAGTCAATCTTTCAGTAAATTGAAAAAGAAACAGTTTTTGAATTTCTATCATCAAATAAATTTTACAACTGTTAGAGAAAAATGCCATTTTTGGTCATATTTGTATCCTACTTTTTAAATATTATTAGTTCACACCAATTTATCAATAAGTCTAATAATGAGAAGGAACTTTAATTCTTTAGACTTTTATTATTAGAATTATACTTTGATTGCTTGCAGAATCGCATTAATTCTAAGCTAAATTAAGAATAGACATTTTAAAAAAGCCGCGGATGAGGCCTATAATTTAATCAACTAAAGTTTCTTTTTTGGTATTTTTTATATCTATTAATGGAAATTAAATGCTTACAAAATACAGTATTAAATGCTTACATATACAGTATTTCCAGTTAAATGCCACATGTTAGGTAAAAATGATTTTATAGATAAGGTAGGCCTATATAAAGCTAATAGTGGAGCAAACCTACGTTGAACTATTCTTTATGGGTCTACTTTATTTCATTACCAAATAACACAACGTGTATCGTGCAATAAATTTGTAACAATAAGCCGATTCCAGTAATAATAATGACAATTTTAAATAATAATTGAACAATGAATAAATAATATTAAAAACCAATCAATACTTAATATAGCTTTACTACGCTCAGCATGAGCGCTTTCTTTGGATTAACCATTATAAAAACCGAATTAAATTGATATAAGTAGAAATCGAATCTACAATTAAATCGCTATAAAATCGTTAACCTATTTGTTTGTAATATATAGTTGCACTAACATTTTAGCATCTTGTGTGCCTTCAAGAGCTATACATGTAAGAGTTTTTAGCAAAGCATATTTCTATGCACATGCGCATGCAACGAAATAAACAAACAAAATGAGAAAAATATTAACGATAGAAGTTTATACAGATGTTACAGAGTTAACGCATTTGCGCATTGAAATTTGATGGTGACTATTTACATCTAAGTCATATCACTCAAAAGCTCCAGTATCTTATATCAAAGTTCAACAATCAATTTAATCATAATTAACCATATTAATCATAATTAATCATAATTAATTATAATATGCAGTTCCAATACACGTTTACCGATATCTCAAATTCTGTAGTCTACTAAAAAGTTCTGTTCTTATACAAATTCAGAATTTGTCGCTTGTTTTCAGCAATGAACATTTCTGTGCACCTGCAAAAAATGCAAGAAATGGATTATCACGAAAACATTATTAATAGTTTACATTTATCCGCCGCTCTTTAATATATCACTTTTAAAAACACGGATATAGATCATCAAAATATTTAGTGAATTATCCATAATTATACCGATCCTGCGCTTTTATGCGACTTTACTCCTTATTAGGATCTGGAATCTAATCCACTAATCGTAATTCATTTATTATGTCTTCAATAGAGCACTACACTCACACTTAATAATAATAATAATATTAATAATAATAATAATAATAATAATAACAATATTTATAATAATGATAATAATAATAATAATAATAAAAAATAAAATATAAAAATAATAATATTAAGAATAATGACGCTTTAGGTCTCCACGGCCTCTCCTGCAAACGCAGTTCAGGTAGAATGTCTCACCATCACAATTTAAACGACCTAATATGGCGAGCACTTTCGAGAACAGGCATCCCTTCCTCTACGGAACCAAGTGGATTGTCCAGATCAGATGGCAAGCGCCCGGATGGCATGACTTTAGTGCCCTGGTGCAATGGTAAATGTGCCGTACGGGACGTCACGGTTATTGACACTATGGCAAACTCTTACCTGAATATGACTTCAGTCACATCCGGTGGAGCTGCTATTCATGCCGCCTCTAGGAAATTATATAAATACCGTGATCTGTCCTTAGGATATAAAGTTGTTCCAGTGGCCATGGAAACCATGGATCCGATGAATCCCGAAGGAGTTGACGTTATTAATGGCATAGCAGACTTATTGGAGAGCAAACCGGCGATAAGCGAGAGACCTCTTTTCTTTGAAAATAATATAAATATTAATATTAATAATAATAACATAGCTAGGGCACTACACTAATTCTTGAAGGTAATTACACATGCATGAACAGGCATACAATGACGCGAAGTAAATTGATCATTTATTTCTTCATTGTGCAAACATAAGAAAATAATCAAAAGCCAAGAAAAAGGCAATCTTATTACAGTTAATAACAAAGATTTAATTAACTCTCTTGATGCGTAAGTGTAACGGATGCGTACATTGACATGTAACACACAGATTAATAAATCAATCAATAAGAATTCATCGCCATAAGACAATATCAGGGACGTCCCTTGCGTACTCTACACACACAGGCGCCAAAGCACCACACGATGACGACTGAGTACACAGAGATCACATGAGAAAGCGAGATCAACACAGTGCAAAGTTCAAGATCCAAAGTGAGAAGGCCAAACTTTAGATCTATGGCGGAAAGAGATGGGTTTTTAGCTTTAGTAGATCATAATCTAATTAAGCAGACCGTTAGCTATATTACTAAAATCCATAAATGATTTACCTGAACTACATAACGCAATCCATATTAAACAACATTAAAATTCACCGTAAAATTAGTAAATTTCTGTTAACGAACGTTGGACATATTTCACAATTATTATAGCTAAATTAGATGTTATTACGCCAATAGTTATCAAAAATAGGCCTATGATGGTCAACTGTAATTCTGAAAACTGACTCGCACGGTATGTAATGAATGTAATTGATTTCACAATAGTCATTGACTTGTATACATCCTAACGTTACATGAATGATGTCTTTTACTGTAATAATTTCTTACAGACTTAGATGCTACTTACTTTACAAAGTATCTATCCATTTTTTCGCGTTCTTTGTCCGGGCTGATGGCATGAGGGACGTGAATGATAAAATCTTCATTTAGGACGCGAAACTCATACCTGAAATTATTAACAATTTTTTAAATCCATTCGCTATAATGAATCGCTGTTAAATTTAGCATTATTCAAACATTGTCAATTACTTGCACAGGACTGTAGATTTATCACTTACCAGTGATAGACCTACCTATAAAAAGTTCATTAGCTCTAACAAACAATAAAAGTCTTTAAAGTAAAGAAAAGTTTAAAAAAGTAAAAAAGTAAAGTAAAAAACGTAAACTAAAAGTAAAAAACTAAAGTGTTTAAAGTAAAGTTTAGTATATATTTCAGATTTTTATTTAAAATTTTACAAAATTTATAAACATTTTAGGGTGGTAATCAAGTGTTGCAACTGTAAAAAGTCCAGTAAGAATTAGAGACATTTTAGTTTATATGCACATTATATAGTTTTCCAAGTTACTGGATTTATGAAATTCATTACATTTGAAATTTAGTCAATTGTTGTAAAACATCTGTTAGAATCTAAATTTATAATTATATAATTATAGTTTATATTTTGAATTTTTATGGTAGTTTGTATCAGATATCAGGTGGTTTGTATCAGGTAGTTTGTATCGGACTTAATATACAAATAATAAGACTCCAGAAAGACGGGTGAGTTTTTAGAAGAGCATACTCAAGTAGTACATAGTAACCCCTGAGCGTAGAGTAAGCGAGCGTAGGAAATCTTGTCACCCATCCTCTCCAGAAGATTCTCGTTATATTTGGGAGCCAAAGCTGTAGGTACTATTACGTATGGCTCAAAATAGTCTCGATATTTCACCTGTAACATTGATTAGCTCAGAATAACGTTGAATAACAATGGCTTGCAATGATTATCTGTGATTAACATTGACTAACAGTGATTAACAATGAAGAACAGTGAGTAACAATGATTAACAGTGACTAACAATGATTAACAATGATGAATAGTGATTAACAACGATTAACAGTTAATAAAATGATTGACAATGATTAACAGTGATTAACAATATTTAAATAATGCAACTTCGGTATGAAGAGTTGGTGAACTACCCTTTAATAAAAATGAAATTGACGATGTTTTCTAATTTTTAATCAATATTTTCTTAAATGCTATAACAGTGTTGCATACAGTCAGAGTGTCCATTAGAGAGAATAAAATCTTGAGCAAAAATTTACATCCTGGGTTATATTATCATTTTAATACTAATTGTTTAAACTGTTTGCCGGAAAGTTTACTTCATTATTCATATATAGGATCTAAAGTGTACTATACTTTAATCTCTGATAAACTTTACTGGGTCTCAAACCCAAATGATAAAATATAATTTAACCTCAGGATTTTAAATTTAAATTCATCGACTATACACGTCGAACTAAACACTGAGTTATTTTGTAAATTTTAATTACAAGTAATGATATTGGATTTGATGCTTTTCTTGTTCAAATTTTAGCGTTATAACACAAATGCCCTGCTAAAGTCTAAAAAATTTAGAATTCATCACTGCACTACTAGTTCCTAGTACAAACCATTTAAATATATGCGGCCCATTGAAAGATATATACCTAGACATTTATCTTTATTCAAGTGGCTACATTTTTTCCAAACTAGTTTATAGATTAAACAAGAATGAAAAATTTAAATGTGATAGGCTTTAAAGTATAAGGTTATACCCAGTATGGTTTAGATGCTCTAATCCATGTTGTGTAGTTAGTTGGTTTATGTCCCAAATTCCACTGTCTCTTCATACTGAAACATTCATGCACCCATTTTATTTTTTATATAAGAAAGTTCAATAACTGTCACCATCATTAAAGCACTACAACCTATTCTAAGATATTTAACGCAAGTTTAATAGTGGGTGTGAACTAAACGGTTTTTATGATAAAGAGCCTTTGAAGAGTATACTGGTAAATTTGAGAATAGTTTATAGGTATATCTTCGTTTATTTCACAACAATCGGACAAATGCAGACAGTTGCAATAAATAAATGACATAGCAATGTAAACATAAGTACCTAAAAATAGCATAAAGAATAGTTGCAGTATAGATGCGTCATCTAATACCACAAGGGCCATGACGTCATATCGTTGAAGGAGCTACGTTACTTGAGAGTTCATTGCTTCTATTAGCTATTTTTATTCAGATTAGATCTGCATGTTGGTTGAGAGGGGCACAAGGGGAGTTAGTAAATGATCAGGATTGTAATAGATAGTTTTAAATAGTTAACTGGATCCTCCCCTATCAGCAAAGAAAGAATGATTATTATTAGAATGCTTCAACTAAAAATAAGAATAATTCATAATTTAGGGCCACAATGAAAATTAACTCAATTTCGAAATTTACAATACATTCCAATTTGATTCGTTTACAGTAGCCAATAGGAAAAATGCAATTTTTCTTCTACACACCCGTATCCAACTATGGACTCCCTTGCAAGCATTGGTAGTAACTTCCCTTTGTTGGTAGGCATGTTTTTACCTGGATCAGTTAGAGCCTCGAATGCTGGCACAACCAACAGCTACGATAACGATATAACAACAGCTGTGATTAACAATATAGCAACATCTGTGATTAACAATATAACAACAGCTGTGATTAACGATAAAACAACAGCTGTGATTAACGATATAACAACAGCTGTGATTAACGATATAACAACAGCTATGATTAACGATATAACAACAGCTGTGATTAACGATATAACAACAGCTGTGATTATTAGCACAAAACTACTGTGATTAACGGTGTAACAATAAATATACAAAGTAAAAGTCGAAATCCGATCAGAATCTGGAACTAAGCCTATTTGAAAAAGCTACATTTAATCAGAAACTATTAGCCTAATTATTTAACGATATATTTACCGGCTACACTTATGTACCGTTATGATATAAAAAGTTAATTTACAAAAGTCGTAATGAGAGTGCTTACTCAATATGAACTCCTAATGATTAATTTCCAACAAATGAACCATTATGACACATCACTGCTCGATAAATCTTTAAATACCTTATCCTTTAGTACCTGAAACAAGTCTTGCTTCCAATAGCCCATTTCAGGCTTTCTCATAGTATTAATCTGGTGTCAATGCCCATCGAGCGGGGACGTCATTTCAATTCAGGTTACAGCTGTAAGAATTTGTGCTGTATTAATCTGGTGTCAATGCCCATCGAGCGGGGACGTCATTTCAATTCAGGTTACAGCTGTAAGAATTTGTACTGTAAATAAATAGTTAATTTAAGGAGATAAAGCATAGGTGATAAATAAATCTACCTCTTTTACTCTACGAAGTTCATGGATATGAAGATTTCTCTTAATGCTGTCGTACAGTCCAGGATTAGGAACGAGGTCCACATCCACTGTAAAGGCGTACGGTGTGACAGTGTAATTCAGAGCAACATTTCTAAGATAGTTGATTGCGTTGTAGCCCTATCAAAAGCATGATATTCAGAGGATCAATCAAAGTTACTACCATTAGTTATGGGCCTGTCAAAAACACGATAATTACCATAAATTATAGGCCTGTCAATTATAACTACCATTAGTTATAGGCCTGTGGATCATATTAAGTATCATTAGTTATAGGCCCATCAATCATGATAACTAGCAATAGTTAAAGGCCTAGCACTTGTAATAATAACTACCATTAGATATAGGCATATCAAATTGATTGACAACTATCATATTTGATATAGGCTTATCAAATATGATAGTTGCCATTTGTTATAGTCAGTCAAACATAACTATGAATTGTACGTTTCGTAGATCACAATTACAATTCGAGCATTTGAAATTGGGATTTTTCTACAACATAAATTTTCATTTTAAGTTAAAATTACTTATTTACTGCAACTACAATTGATGTAGTATCTGAAACTATTCAATGTCAGTAAAGGCTATATTTAACGTAGAAAATCAGGGAAAAACAAAACTGAAGATGCATAAGACAGGACTATGCAAAGTCCAAGAAGCCGGTCTAAGTTTTGAATAATAGAAGGTTTGAGGTCAAGCGTTGTCTGAAATCCTACAACACCAGGACGGTAAGACAAAATAGTCGATCTTCAGCTGCGTATAAGGCTGTTCCTTTAAAATGTACAGTTATATTTTCTCAAAATATAAGATGCACTCGAGCAAAATTCAAATGAAAGATAGATTTGTTTGAAATTTGACTTCTTGGTGATTATACTGTGCGATGAGGTTAGAACATATACGTAGGACTGAAAACAGGTTACATCCTTCTACTGAAACATGAACCAAGAGAGACGATAGATCTACTTGATAAAGAGAGACTTTGCCAATATGATTGTTATATTTTAACCAGTGAACATATTTATAATCTTGATAACGCATGATAATATTTTCTAGTGCTCAAAACCGAAAATGGTATACATTTACATGCACGAGTGTTTTAAATTAATTAAAATGATAGTGTACCATTATTATATTCATTAACAAAAAAGTAATTTTACTGTGTTAAAGTTTATTTCTAATTCAGAATATACACCTTTATTAAAGTTTTATTGGTTTTATTGATGGTTGGGCTTTGAACCAGAAATCTCCAACGCCATATATCAGACACATGCTTAGCTGCAAGTCGGACATCCACATATTCACTTAAAATAAATAATAATGGGAGGCTTAACGTTCGTTTCATCATCCGAGGATGACGTCAGATAAATCTACCAAAAGTGATCTGGAAAATATATATGCTCTAGAGCAGTAAAGTCAGACGAAGAATTAAGCAGTCTCACGAAGTATAAAGTAGAAATAATATACAATCAAGAAAGCGGCACTTACCCTTTTCTTGTATACCAGATGGTAAGTCACTCTCTTTTTGGATTGTAGAATTTTCGATAAAGAGAAGAGTTTCGGAATGCTAGCAGCTTCCTCGTCTGACGCAAGAAGCACCACGACAGCCGGTCCATTCCAGTTTTTCAGAACTCGCTGCAGCACTTGAAACCGGTCTAAACTGCTTTGAACCAGTAGAGTTACTTCATAAGGACTGACGGCGGAGGAATTTTTATCATTATCGAATTGCGAGGTGTCACCCCAGAAAAATAAATGAGTTCTCCGCTTGAAGCGGAGTACATATCTAAAGAATCAAAATAAATTTAACATTGATATTTTATGGTAATTAAGCTACTTAATATTTTAAACTGCGTTTTTAAATGTATGTCGCTGCTGCAGCGGATATCAATTGGAATAACTTAGTTGCTTTTAGGTATTTATTGTTATATTACCATGAATTGTAAATCTTAACTATCGTGTTTAAAATGAAATAATAGTTCAGCATTACTAATCAAATACCTCTTCAGCAATATGAATACGTGAGCGTACGAATTAGTATGATCTTCTAAATTGCAGCAATATTTACAATTTTTAAAGGCTACATTAAAAAATACAATCAGCATAATGCTAAATCAGAATTCCAAAAGAATTATAATTAACTAGATCGAATTTTTAAAATAAGCTAAAAAGTTTAGTAGGCCTAATACTTGAAGAAAGCGCAGTAATCTTTTGAATAGGTGTCGAAGTAGTTATTGTCATTCTTAACTTCCGGCAACTGGTTAGAACACTGCAATGCTTGGCGTAGTATGGGAGGAGAGAGTGTAATGCTTCGAACTGATTCTTTTACGTTCTCAATAAAAGCGTTGTTAGAAAAGTCAGTGCCATGCTTGAGCCAAATAACACCCTGTCAAAATGTAAAAGTATTCACGTGAACTATTTCGATCTAATTGTGAAAATCTTTTTAAGAATTTATATCGTACATTTACTTTCAATACATTACTGGAGTAATTTTTATTATGAATAATTTCAGCATTTTATGCAAATTATTTTGCAATACATGTAATTCCTTGGTATTCAATATACTCATGATCTGTGGAATGAAAGAACGGATGACTGAAAAGTATTCGCCATCATCAAATTAAAGTCCCTCGAAGCCTACGAGAAGCAACTTTATTTATAATATAATGAGCATAAAACAACCAAAATATTCAAATCTCCATAGACCATATGCAGGAAAGGGCGATCTTCAGGTGAATCAGCCAGTAGCATACAAATTTATTTACTAAATAAATTACTAAATGATGGCATCTCTGACTTGAATGAACATATTACACCAAAGGTTGAACTAAATTTTTACTTAATCGATAAATTCATTAATTAATGCACATCAGAATGCCCCTGGTACTTATCAAGCCTGCCATAGTACAAGTCGAAACGGTAAGGCATTGGATATGAAGCAATAAAAACGACTATGCAATAGCAACAAATATTTGCTGATTTTTAAATTGAACATGTACAAACTCTATCCTACTACGCTGTGTCTTATAATCCTCAAAGTATGTCTTACATACTTACAATTCATATTTATATATATAAAATTCAAAATAAATGTTCAAGTTGCGATTAATTTTAGTTCATAAACTAAAATAAAAATACTAAAAAACTAAAATAAAATCATCATCATCATTATCTTCCCTTGCATCCCAGTTTAACTAGGGTCGGGATAAGAATAGATTATCTCAAATCCTGTCGTCATACATCATATCAAACTAAAATAATAAAAAAAGGATGCTGACATAGACGAAGCGACTGAAATCCTCACTCCTGGACGCTAGCTTATGAACCAATCACGCTATGCACTCGACCATTTAACCAATAACCCTGAGCAATACATTTTAGCTCTCCATTTGCGTTTTAACGGGTTCCGTAAATTCTGATTCTACTTAGGCAAGATAATCACGCAATTGCTCGATTTCAGTTGTCTCATACCTTTACTTTTGATCCGGCGAGACATGAGTTCAAATCCACAAATGGTCGCAGAGGTAGATACCAGTAGCACGGTATAACACTGAACAGATGAACGTGCTTGGAAACTCTAGCGAGTAATTCCTCAGACTGAATAAAGAACAGAAAAATTAAGATTATTAATTAAGTTAATAGCTAATAAAATAAAATAGTTAATAGCTAATAAAATAAAATAAAATAAAAATTAAGTCAATGTTCACAAAACAATCATAAATAATTAAACTAAATGTGATAGAAATTGATAGAAATTTCAGAGTTTGTTTACATTTATTATACTGAAAGTACTCTAAGTATGCATATTTTAAAATTAACTAACAGATAACATTAAGTGCCGTGTAACTGGACTAGTTTTAAGCCCTGCAACTTGTTCTCTTATCTTGATCATTTAGCGCTATTGCGCATTTTGTACTTCAGGACTATATATAGATATAACTATTGATTGATGTCTTGATCGTATAGCACAAGCTGATTTTCAGTTATCTTAAAGGCAATAAAACGCCACCATACTATTGCATGTTTTCCAAAAAAGATCAAGTAGTTAAAGCGACATTTTCGGAAATCATTGCAGAATTGAAGCTTCAGTAGTGCATAAGTAAGTTAAACTTCTCTGATATCTTAGTGAACGAACTAGACCAGGAGAAGGAAAGAGAAAAGAAAACTAGAATAGAGAAGAGAGTGAGATATAAGAACACCGAGGCAGAACGAGAGAGATGAAGAGATAGGTTGAAAGGTACTAATGGTATCTTGCCTTTAAATCTGATCTTAATGAATAAAGCAAATCAGTAGTAGCAGCATTCTCAGACATTTCATTGACATCAAAGAAGATAATAGATGGTAGCTCGCAGGATAACCTCCTCTGCGTAACATTATCCTTAGTGGTGGTCTGCAAAATAATTGCGAAATCTCATTTAATCTCATTGAAAATTAACGATGAAAAATTAAATTTCAAAGTTTAATTTAACTTTTAATTCGAATGTGTTTAGCGTTTATATGATGGTTAATCTATATTCTATGTAATTTTAGTTAATTGGCATCTTTGAGGTTATTAATGCATTTAATTAAAAAGTTCTACCCAGAAGTAGCTAATTTATTTAAAAGTTGGTTTTATACAACAGACCAGCGCCACAAACTTATGCAGCAAAGGACAAATCATTGCAAAGTCAGGGTATATATATATATGATATATATATATATAGTTTATATTATAATCTTTATATTTATAAGTTTTTATTATAATCTTTATTCATATTTATATATCATATATGTATATATATTTGGCTTATATTTATATATATATTATATATATATATATAAATATATATATATATTTATATATATATATATCTAAGACATATATATATATCTAAGACATATATATATCCGACCCTGGTTAAACTGGGACTTAAGAGAAATGTTGTTGATGATGATAATATCTAAGACACAAGGCACTATAGCTAGATAACTTATAATTTCGTTTTCATAAAAATATTTAGACTGCGACTGGAAAATCGGAAAGCCATGTTAATAAATATTTTTTTTATTAGGACTGAAAATACTGTAAATGAATGAGTCAATCGCAAAATCCAATCAAAATGTTATACAATTTCTGAAGCTCTATTCCATGTTCACATAAATATATTAATTCAATCATCAATTCAGGTCTTAAAAAGTACGTGTATGATCATAATGCTGAGGCTCTATGCATGTCAAAAGAATATCTTTATTGGAAAGCTACATGTACAACTTTGTACATTCATAAATAAGGCTTACTGTTTTTCTAAAGGTTTTTCCATTAAAATATTTATATACCTCAGAAAATTGATAATACTAAAATAATTATGTGCAATTAAATTAAAACGAAACAAATAACCTTACTCATACACTTTTTAAAATCAGTAAATACTCTGAAAGTAATATACTGTTACATTAATCTTTGTGAAACTAGCTCGAGTGTGTCGAGTTGTCTAAAAGAGAAGCCTTGTGCTTCTGAACCTTGACGTGAAACACACTACAACCTAACTACTCTTGAACATTTGTTCAATTTTAACAGAGATATAAAGCTCTTAAATATTATTAATAAAAACTGGTAAAGCTAATTTTAACGTCAGTTTTCTCATTCGAAAGCGATGTCAGTCACGGACGAGCTCAGGATTTTGAACCCCGCATAAACTGATCCGTGGTCAAGTATCTTACCGACATCGCCATTCGCTCCAACACGCAATAGTTAACTGTCTGTTTAAACTATGGAGAGTTGATAAATTGTAAACCTCTACGACGGACCAGCTCAGTTCAACCGGGCAGTTCTGAGCCACAGCAATTGAAAGAACAGAGCGAGGTTTGCTGGCAGATCTGATGAGTGCAGACAGGTCATCCAAAAGTCGCACAGTGTTGTCCAAGAATATCACCTTTAATTGATATTGTTAAGTTAGACAAACAAAATAGTTTAAGTAAAGCTGATAAAGCTAATGTTAACGTCAGTTTCCTCACTCGAAAGAGAGGTTAGTGACGGGCGAGTCCCGGATTTGAAAACGGGCAAACTGATCCGCGGTCGAATATCTTAACGATATAGCCACTGACGATGCCAGGTAAATAATCATCTGTTATAATATATAAATATATATACATATAATATATATATATAATAATAATAATAAGGTTTAATGTCCCTTTTCCTCATCTAGGGATGATGTCAGGGACGTCCCCAACAGCACACATCATTACAGATTAATTCACCTAGACCAATCTGCGAAAGAAATGTGCTGAGGAGAAGTAAGGTCCTAAACGAAAGCCAGTCCGATGATCAAAAAATAGTCAAGGTAGATTGATAATGATATATATATATATATATATATATATATATATATATATAATAAATATAATAATAGATATATATATATATATATCCATATATATATATATATATATTCACACACACGCATATATATATATATATATATATATATATATATATATATATATGTATGTATTGCCTATATATTATATATATGTACATATATACATATAATATATATATAGAGAGAGACATTATATAGGCTTATCTATATATGTATATATCTACAACATACATGTATACATCACTCTTAATGTGACGTTTTTGTAATGTCAACAGTTATGTTCGTACATACTTGCATTTTATAGGAGGCTATATACTGTACAGTATAAAATGCACGTTTTGCAACATACATTTCAGATATACAGTATACTGTATATATTAAATTGTGAAGGCCCGACGATAGCATTGAGTTACACAAAAGCAAAATAAGAGTTAAGCGAATCAGCAGTCAACTAGTTCGATTATAGGATTCAACAACAGGACTGCTAGATCATGATTTAGATAGTTTATTGTTTGCTAGTTAATCACTACAAGAACACAATTTCTAAGTTTACCTACTTTCTTGTCTGAAGTTAATAGCAGCCAACTTCAAGATATCAGGCAGGCAAGCTCAATTCTTAATTTTATTAATAACGTCTTGAGACGAACCGAAATCTCAGAGGCACTGGCAAGCTTTCATCCACTTAACCACCCCGTATACTCATCTTAATTGAAAACTTTACTAGATCTGATTTTGGAAACTTTTTTAATTATTATCTTTTTGTATAATCCGCAACATATAAGTTTAATATTCAAATATAGCTTCATAATGAAAAAAATAATAGAAATGGCAAATAGCAATGTAATTGTTACATTAAAGTCATAAGTTTATAACTGTCACAGTGGTTAGTGGTTTAATGCCGATAACATAACGACCATGCATTCTCTCTCTCTCGCTCTCTCTCTCACTCCCTTTAACAATTAACATTAGTTCTCTTTACCATTAACAATTTCTACATGTATATAATTTATTTTATTTTATTTTACTTTACTTTGCTCAACCTTTTCCACAGACGACGGAAGATATTTCAAAACGGCGAAACGTTGAGCTTGCCAGTAATCAAAATCATTCTGAAAGCATAGCAATATGGTCAACTTAAGTACAATTAATCACGCAAAAGTGTTTGTTAATGTTAAAAGTTCAGTATTTGTAAAATGTCAACTCTGAAATTGTAGTAGTCTTCACTCGTAGAAAGATTTTAAAAGATAGGTAAAGTAGACGTAGTATTGTAGTCGAGGCAGAGTATTAATCGTATGAGTTAAGGTAGTTTACTCATGGTATTTTAGTCGTGGTAGTACATTCTTAGTATTGTAGTCATGGTAGTGTATTTGTAGTATTAAAGTTATGGCAGCGTTTCTATAGTATTGTAGTTATGGTAGTATATTCATAATATTGCAAGCGTGGTGGTTTGTTCGTAGTTTTCTATTTGTGGTATGGTTTTATAGTATTGCAGTTATGATAGTGCTTTCATAGTATTGTAGTTGTGGTACTTTATTTATTCATGTAGTATTTCAATTGTGGCAATGAAGTTGATATAATAATGAATTTAGTTTAAGCTCATTTACTTAAACAAAGAACAGGCTTCATTTGATGGCCAAATTATTGACAAATGAATACAATTAATACTGGTTTAGTTCTTAAATGTAGAGAATAAATAGTTTAAAATGAAATAAATGAGAAACTTAGTAATATGTGTTCAATTATATAATTATTCTCTGATAGAAAATTCCATATTCTCATAAATATAATTTTCTCTACGACAAAAGGAGGAATCTGATATTGGTTAAACATGAAATATTGGCAGGTTACTGAAAAATGCAATATAGCTCAATACAATTATATGACATATTCGACTCTACTGCCTAAAAGGCTATTGAAAACTATAAAAATAACTAACACCAAACACACGTAGAACTTTTGGTAGCAATTCCATAATAGAAATCCATGAGTTCATTTTAAACTGTTAGTTTCGATAAATACTGCATGATTTAAAATGAATTAATGACATGGACCAAATAACTTTTGAAATAAAATTTACTTACGGCTTGGTCAAGTTCAACAATATTATCAACTGTATTATCAGCAGTGTGAAATTATCAAAAATAAATAGTATGCGAAATTGATCATACCTGATTTCTGTCATTTTCATAGAAAGTTATTCTTACTGAAACAATAAAATATATATATGTCAGAGACTTTCAATAAAATAGATCTCGCTATAACGCTATATTGCACTTTTGTACAACAAAAGGAAACGATAACGATGTTAGGTTTATTTAGATGCAATTCTATTACTGGTTATACGCATCACTTACTTTAGTTGTTTTAATTATCAATTTCTTTGCGATTTCTAATTTCTAAGAAAACCATTGCCCCGCAGAGTATTTCTTAAGGCAAAAGTATCGCCAGATCTTTTCTACATTAGACGAAAAGTTTAGCCATGGCTTCGTAAGTCTACAAAAACTGGAATAAACGTTTACCAATACACGAAAAGAATTCTAACGAATGATATATACATGGTAAACGGCTTCGCAAGAAGGAAACGTGAACGCTATGACTAAGAAGAATGGGAGCAATCTGTAAAACTAACAATTCAGTTTAATTAACAGCACAAATGTTCAGATTCCCGGGAAAACTGGAAGACTACTAAGTTCATTAACTACTAAGTGCGTGAAATAATTCCATAGTGCCCGAAGTGGTGGTTAAAAACAGTAGCACTCGAATTATATTATTGATGCTATTGCAAGTATGGTAACATTTTACAGTGACTGCAGACTTTGAATTTGGATCCCATATTGATACAGAATATATAAAACAAAATTATTTTAGTTTTAATTTAATTAAAAGTAAATAATTACTACATTACATATAGATGATACAATACGATTCTTGACTAACCTCTAACTGTGTCCCAAGTGTCCAGAAGGGCTTTTAGGATTGTCTTAGTCAGATTATTGACGATCAGATGAAGATGTATCGGGTGAATCTGGTGGTGAAATAAAGTCTTTAGACAATCCGAGGCGTTCCTTGCCTCCATTGTGTTCCAGATAACCAGAGCAACGTTAACTTCCTGAATATCCGTCAAGCATAACAGTTGCTTATTATAATCTATAAATTAACTATCTATTAAAATATAATAGCTAAATAGTTAAGATCTAATACGAAAACGGAACACAGAGAAGAGTGAATGTATTATATACCATGGACCTGCCAGTAGACAGTGCAGTAAGAGAGAGAGAGAGACAGAAAGAGAGAGAGAGTTAAAATGTATCAATCAATCAGAGGTAACCATAGCTACGTTAACTTCAAGGACAAAAGTCAATTATAAGAGTTACAGTTAATCAATAAATAAATAAAACAGTATGACAACAATATAACAGAATTTTTCCTTACTATCAGAATTCACACAGATCAATTTCAAAAGGATATGTGAAAATTTCAAGCTAGCACATTGAACATTATAAGTCAAGACTAGTTGAAACTACAAGTTGGTAATTTTTCGCTAAAATTCTTAATAAAGTTATTTTCAGGCGTAACTGAAAATATATTATATGAAGTACATAAAATCATCATCATCATCATCACCACCATCATCATCATCACCAGCAACAACAACAACCACCAAAAACAGCCACCACCTGCACCACAACCACCACCACAACCACCACCACAACCACTACCACCATCATCATCATGACCGTCATAACTATCATTATCATCATTTTGTTCCCAAGAATTCCAGTTAATTAGAGTTGGAATTCATTCCTTACAGAAACGTTTGTGGCAATTTCGAGAGCCTAGTCTCTCATCACCCCAAAGTCCTTTCTTATATTGGTTTTGATCTTAGTTCTTTTCGCCTTTTACGACACGTGCAGTCCACGATTGATGTATTCTTCAGCAACCCCGACACAACACAGGTAACTCACGTAAAATAAAATAAAATTTAAATTTCATTTTATTTGTAACATGATATATACATATATATATATATATATATATATATATATATATATATACCTGTATATATATATATATATATATATATATATATATACTGAAAAGCTGTAAACAATTCAGTCTATTGATTTCGACATATTATTTATTAGTTAAAATTTAAATAAAAGCATAAATAACAAAGGAAGTTCAAGAAAATTTTATCCAACCTGACATATTTTAAATTCCCTTAAATCCCTTGCACTGGTTTCCATCTGAACCATTTTCTGAACTGCTTGGCTTTCCATCATGGTTTGTACAGGTATGTTTTCGCTGGAAAAATTAAATACGCCAGACTTATGAACAACGAACATTAGCATTTCTATATTTAATAAATTGTATATTGATTTCTTGTCAAAACTGCTCAGTAGGCCTATGTATAACAGCAGATACAATCATAAAATTATGAATTATACTCTGGAGGGGAGTGGGGGTTCGATTTGAGGTCGACCTGATAAAAATATATAATGTTATTCATTTACAGTACTGGTAAAATGAATTACTTACTAATGGCTGCGTCATGGAGCTTAAACATATCGTATTGAAAGCATTAGATAGCACCGCGTATGCTCGAAAATATAGTGGGTGTTTAATCTTTAAATACTTTGCCAGGTCTATGGTACCTTAAAGTTCAAATGATTGCAGGTAAAATTTGTTATAAAGTTAACAAAAACTAATCGGAGCAGTAAAAGACTACCCGGTTAGTTGAGAAGTTCGACCTTCGCTTTAAGTTCTTACTCGTTTCTTTATTCAATTGATATCATCTACTGTATCTAAACCGATCGGCTATGCGATGCTGCATAGTTTTAATTTTAGCTAACTAAATGAAACATAAATGGATTACACTTATTAAATCAGTAGCAGCCTCAAAATTCTGTACACTGACAGACTTTTTTCTTAATGCTTGTGCCACAGTACCCTTACGTCTGGAAAGTTCTAGATATAGGCTCAATTATAAAATAACAGAATTCGCAAATCGTCTTGTTTAAATTAGCATGGAACGGACTACCTCTCCCCTAGTGTCATGCCTACTGGTCGGTCCATGGTATAGAACTCCTCCAAGTATTTCTGTTCTTTGCGTTTCAATTCATTTCAATATGTGAATATATTTTCAAATCATCCAGCATACCAAGTCGCGATCTTCCTCTAACCTTCTTTCCTTCCATATTTCCTTTAGTTCCCTCTTTTAGTGAACCATGCTAACTCAGAACAAGACCCATCCAGTTCTTCCTTCTATCCCTTCTGCTATTTATCAATTGGTTTATTAATGATAATTCTAATTAGCACTTCTTCGCTCGGAATATTGTCAGTCCGTTTGATCTTAGCAATTTTTATTCCTAGCCACATTTCTAATGATTCCAGCTTCTTTAAATATCCCATTTTTAGCGTCCATGTTTCACAACCGTACATGAAGGTGGTCCATACTAATGTCTTTATCTTCGTAGATTTATTTAAATTTTTGTTAGTAGTTTTTCCTCATACTGACTGCCTTTTTTGCTTGAGCAACTCTACATTTGTTTTCATTTCTTCTTCTTCTGCTTCTTCTTCTTCTTCTTCTTTTTCTTATTATTATTATTATTAGTTGAATTTTTTAAAATGCCATGGGCTGTAAAGGACCCTGGGCTAAAAAATAAGATAAAAGAGACTTAAAAGTTTAAAAAGAAGCCATTAAAATAATTTCTCTACACTCTGGGAAGCCGCATTAGCCAAGTGTCACTGACACAGAGTGCATTGAAACGCTGGAGAGCAATTATTATTATTATTTTAATTTTATTTTAATTTTTATTAATTAATTAATTAATTATTATTATTATTATTATTATTTATATGAAGTGGATTCGCAAGTTGAAAGCGAAAGTATTCATTATATTATTGTTATAGAATAACGTTCATACCAGCTGTTGAATTCCTTTCGGCGTGACAAAATCATGAGTGATTCTGTAACACAAAATATGTTACCATATCTTATCGTATAATCCTACTTTCGAATAATTCTGACTTACACAAAACTAACTTCATTTAGGCCTACATTTTAAAACTTGAAATAAATGTAAATCTCTAAGTAACAAAACATGGTGATCTAAAGCGTAACAGTATAAAGGGACGAAATAAAATTTATACCGCAGCATATGTCCACAGCACTTCTTATATAAATATCCTTCTTATTTGTATTCTTATTTATAACAGGAACATAAAACAAACTAAATACAAACTAGCATATTTTTATTACAAAAATATAGCCTTTCAATTAAAAACAATATTGGACGGTTTACTAGCTCGCTAACGAAGCGGATTTCGAAGAAAAGAAAGTAACTGGCAAAGCCGTTTTTCACAATTTTAAAGTGTATGAAGGAAACTAAAACAGTTCAGGATCTGCCAAGTGGCAATGATATTGCATAACGCCAATGATATGAGTCAGAGCATAAATTGTGAATTTAACGTCCGGTTTAACAACTTACGACGTTGGAATGAAACTTCCAGCAACCATCCTTACACTGATTCGCTAGAATGAAATCAGAGAAATGTAAAAATGAAGTTTAGAAACAAATAACATAGAAAAACATAGCGCAGGTCCAAATATTAAATCTTCGATTACTTACGAAACAAGACAACTGTCAGGAAGAGGGTAAAGCATATCTGTTTCGGATTTATCAGATAACTTTTCGGCGGCATTAGCCGCGTTACCTGTAATAGAATTAAATACATCACAAAACTAAAAAACATATCATATTAAAGTCTCTAATAATACATAATCGTAACGTTTCTAAATAATTCTGCAATTTAAAGTCTCTCTCTCTTAATTATATTCTGGGTGTTCAACTAGATAGGAGGCCTTGCGTCCTCTTTGATGGCCTTGTTTTTATTCAATTTCTTATGCACATTTTTGAACTTACAGGAGTTATTGCACTTATTGCTTAGATTCTGAAATGACTATTTTTTGTCACACGTTGATTGATGTGATTACTCTGTGAAATTTTGTGAAAATAAAACATTTCTCTCCCTTCTGCCAAGTGGCAGGTTCATGGCAGACAAGACTTCTACTCATAGTCGCTATTCACGCACGTTCAGTAAGAACACTCCAATGCCACAGGTTTGTCCCATTAAAATATGACAACCCTTTGCCAATCTTCTAGCCTTTAGCTAGAACAAATGTATGATGCTGTGGTGATTTCTCATTGCCTTTATCAGTCTCCTGCTTAGTCGCCTCCTTTGACGCCGCATACAGTTTACTCTTGGTCTATTTTTTAGTGATCCAGACACAACTTAGACAGGCACTAAAGGTTCTGTACTTTCTATATATATAAATTGAAATTTTTTCATAACCAAAACTGCGTTTAAGCAAAAGATGCCCAAACTAATACCATATACATATGAAGACCGTTTGAATTCCTTGAAACTATCGTTCTTGAGAAATTGGTTGTTGTAACTGTCACCAAATCTTGAAACTATCCTAAATCCTTCAATCTGACATAAAGCCTTGACTATTTTCATATTTCTAAATTTAACAGAAGTTTCAAACCAGTTTTCCAACTTCGCAGGTTGGAATCATTTTGCAAAGACAACTTCATTTAAGGAATCTATAGTCTAAAAGTCTAATGTAAAGCATTAAACATTGAATGTAGGTAAGACTTCAATATTCTATACCATTCTTTTCAATTAATGTTGACACATTTTATATGATATATCAGCCTTTACCGTCAAATCTCTAAGAATTTATTTTAGATATTTTTGTCATGTTTACAAAACAGTGTTTGCAGAAGGTTTACTACAACCATTACAGATGATAGCAGCATATACTATACGTGAGTGTATTACGAATGTTTTAATTATTCGACCGGACTCTCAAATAGACGTTGCTACACATAGAGCTTCTTGATGATTTTATTCTAACTGCATTCTGTCACAAGGCTATTTTTCAAGAGCTCTGCCGTTAAACGAATGAGGAAAACTGCAAACTAAACAACTCAAATAAACGTTGTTTTCATAATAATGCTAAATATTAATTACTTCATTAAAGTTACCCTGGTATGAATGGCTACTATGGTATAATACACCAATATATTAATAATTAAATAGTGACCTACACTGTATAGTCCGATTTAACGTCTGCCCTTTATTTCCTCGGCCCGGTTAGCAAGTTCACAATAAATTTTCCAAGTATGCATATAATTTATTTATTTCATTCAAACTGTTATGGCTGATAACCATTTTGATTAAATGCAGTTTAAATTTAATTATAACTTGTAACAATTTTGATCAATATAATCTTTATTTCACCAAAGTCATGGCAGTAAACAAAAACGGTAACAGAAAACAAACAAGTATCACCTACAGATACAACATAAGATACACCTTATCATCACAAATAAAACTAAACAGAACCAAAATTCTTACTAAATAGATAATTGTTAAAACCAAAATTTACCTATTCAGTATTAAACTAGACTTTCAAAATATGACCAAAACCTCAACCGAGTCACAGCAGGTGAATCTCTTGTCTGGAGTGCATATTTATTTTTTAAAACTTTGTAATCCAAATAGTCAGAATTGTCTACTTCTATTTTATCATTTAACTGATTACAGGCAATTAATTTACTCAAAAAGTTATACCTATGAAAATCAAATAATATTTCAAATGGCCAGAAACCACAATACCATTGACAATTCAGTACAACATTTTTATCATAAGATTTAAAGTTTGTAAAGAAAATACTGTTATACACATACGTCAAGTCTTTTAATTCGAAAAGGACAAACCGGAGGCCGCAATACCATAGAGTAAGATCGGCACCGCCTGAGTGAATATTAATTTTAATAAAACATCAATATGCACCATTGTTCCAAGTCTCCCCAGTATAGTGTTAACTGAAGTATAAAATTTACATTTACTGTCTTTCCAATCACATTTAAAAGATTTAGCTCTTAAAATATTTATTCCCAAATACTTGATACTATCCACCCAATTAATACAAGTATCTCTAATTTGAAATGGTTTGCACTGAAAATTGTGCCTAGGACCGATGCGCATACAGTGACATTTCGATACATTTATTGGTAAATCTAACTCTCTAAAAGCCATGTCACAAATATTAAATAATTTCTGAAGATCAGTGACAGAGATACCCAATAAAATATCATCTGCATACATAAAACTATTATAACAGTCATAATTTATGAAACAACCTAATTTAGAAGCTTCTAATTTGTCTAAAACTGTGTCAACAAAAAGGGCAAACAAAGAAGGTGAAAGAACCCCACCTTGTTTAACTCCCGATAGCAGTTGGACACAATCCGATACAGAATCAGCCCAATTTACAGTTGTACTATTTTTGCTGAACCAATTTTCAAGAGTATTAATGATACATACATTTACTTTTCTACATTGAAGCATATGTAATATGCCATAAACATTACATTTGTCAAATGCTTACGCAGATCAATTACACCAACATTGATAGTACTCAGCTTGACATTGAAATACTTTAAGACCTTTCTTACGGTATGTATTGCATTAATACATCCAACCTTATCTTTGAAACCTAACTGCCTACTTGAAGTTGGTAATTGAATGAACTTTTTTTATACTATGTTCAAAAACTTTGGAGATGACGGGGCATATAGTGATCCCCCTAAAATCATCAGCTGAGACGACCCTTTTACATCCTTTGAATTTTGGTATAGGTGTAGTTCTACCGATACCAAAAGCGTCGGGAACCAGTCCAGTGCGAAGCATTATATTGAAGAGCGTTTTAATTATTATCAACACCGATTCATGTGCATATAATGGTAAACAAACATGGCGGCGAGAGCACTTGTTGTCAACTCAGCTTTATGCTATATTATTAACTGTTTTCGTAAACATCTAGTGAAGATTGTAACGTCTATATGTTTAGACTTCTATCAAGTGGATACCATCAGTAATGCAAAGGATTTGCTCATTAGTGACGTTGAGAAACTGGAAAAGTCTGATAACATTAAATTGCCGAGTAAACACAGGATGTCTAATGTAAATAAGATGAAACTAGACTTGGAGGATATCTTTAATATCATTCAGTCTGTGGATGAATTTGTAGGACTAAGTGCTCTCCCTAGATATGTAACGGATAATCTAGATGAGCTGCCTGTCACAAAAATGGATAGTGACGGGCTATCGATCGTACTAACTAAAATTGATAAACTGGGTGAAAAATTAACTAGACTTGATATGCTTTCGGGTAAGTCACGGGAACGGGAGGTAAGGAATTCGGTGCTGTTGAGTGTCAGCGATATCGGTGAATCTGGTGTCACTCATTTGGGGGAGGGAGAAGAAGTGGAAGACGGTGGAGATTCTGATACATTCATGGAAGTACAAAGTAAGAAGGTAAAACGACGACGATTAAGCGATGCGAAAAAACATAACAAGACCCTGAGCATCTCGTCTCAGACACATCCAGCTAATATCCTATACGGTGAAATGGCAGCTAAAACAAAAATCAAAAATTCTGGTTCTGCGGTCACTTCTTTTCGTGCAACAGAGCCTACGGCAACCATTTCTACGGTCAAAACCAACAGGATCATAGGTACCAGTCAAATCTCTAATCAGGACATGCCAAAGTCAGCCAAACCATATGTGAGAAAGGCGGTCTATGGAATCTACAATGTCTCTGTTGACACTACATTAGACTCCATGAGAAAGTATATCACTGATTTGTGCGATGGGAGCCAACCACTGACACTATTTCAGGTTAAATCTAATAATGGTCAGGAGGCTTCTAACAATGATGCTACTAACCAGTCTTCTAGTTTTAGTGGATCATATTGGGTATGTATCGATATGCAACACTTGAATAAATTCTTAAAGGCATCATCATGGCCCAGTGGTATAGTCATAAAACCCTGGAAATTTAAACCAAAGCTACAACAGCAAGAAAGTGAACATACATCATCAATTCAGAAATGAGTGTGTCTGCTGAATATAATTATAATATAATGACATACAATTTACATGGTTTTAATCAAGGGGAAATGGCTTTAGAAGAGTTATGTAGTAATGTTAAGCTGGACATTTTATTTGTACAAGAGCATTGGCTTTCTACTGAAAATCTCTATAAATTTAATAAATTTTCAAATTTTAATTATTTTGGAATTTCAGCAATGCAAAATCATACTAAAAATGATATTTTGTTTGGTAGACCCTATGGGGGGGGGGGGGGTAATGACACTAGTAAATAAGGCAGTAAAATCTGCAATAAAGCCTCTCATGATTAATGAGAGAGTTGTGATACTAGACATTAATAATATTTTATTTATTAACATATATTTTCCATGTAATGAAAAAGCTTCAGAATATCTTGATATCCTTTTAGAAATAATTGCAGATATATCTGATTTACTTGATATGACCAGCTGTAGGGGCTTAATTCTGGGGGGTGACTTGAATGTAAATCTCACCAAAAATAGTGAACAATCTGTCATAATAAAAAATTTCCTAAAAATGTATAATTTGAAAATTCTTGATATACAACAATACAGTGGGGATGACGGTGTATATACTTTCAGTAACAAAAATATTGGTTGCTCAAGTATAATTGATTATATATGTATTTCTGAATGTATGATAGAACATGTATGATACATTATCAATGCCATTTAATTTTTCTGATCACGAAATTGTTCAAATAGTGCTCGCTAAGGATATTGGAATAATTAATTATGTATGTGATGATAATAGGTATATGAATGCTAATATCATTAGATCTGATATAAGGGTGTGCAATGATGGCAAATATTTTAATAGAAGATTTAGATTTGACAGGTGTGACAATCATATTTTGATTATACCAGAAGGTTACTTGATCCGTTGCTGAATGAGTTAACTGCTATGTGTATTAGGCTACAATATCATGTAAACATCGGTGAACTTTGTAATCCTACTGTAATAGATCGTATCTATAGTAACATTGTGGATGCTTTGTTGAAAGCTAGCAATTATAGTGTTCCTTATACTACTTGTAATGTTTATAAACATTTGTGGGATGAAAGTCTATGTTCTCTAAAGAAAGATTGTATCAAATCCAATAATGAATGGGTTACAGCTGGTAAGCCTCGTTCAGGAGTGATATATAATAAACGGAATTCGGATAAAAATCAGTTCAAAAAATTAATTGAAGTAAAGAAAAAAGAAAAGAAAATAGATTTATCAAACTCGTTGCTAAATTCGCTGAATAACCAAAATTCTTTTAAATTCTGGACCACATGGAAGAATAAAGTATGTGACAAAATCACTATACTGCCTAAATTAGAAGACACAGACAGTGAAGAATCTGCAGCTGAAAAATTCAAAATACATTTTGAACACATATCTAATAACATGAATTGTGAATATAACACAAAAATGTGTAATAAATATAAAAGCCTGTTGAAAAATCGAACCGAATTACTAAAATTAAATAATGTAAATGAACTAAGCGATTGCTTATTTAATGCAACGGCAATTGATATTGCAATTTCAAAGCTTCATAAAGGCAAATCACCTGGATTTGATAATCTAATGAGAGAACATTTAGACTATGCTCATCCTAGTATTTATGTAGTACTGGCCAAACTTTTCTACATTATATTTGTTACAGGTTATGTTCCATTAAGTTTTGGTAAAGGCCTTTTAATACCTATTCAAAAGGATACTTCAAGTAAAGGTGTCCAAAAATTAGATAATTTTAGGGGTATAACGTTAAGCCTGATAATATCAAAAGTATTTGAGCAGTGTATACTTCTTATTTTTGGTAAATATTTACATTCAAATGACAGACAATTTGGCTTTAAGAGAAATCTAGGATGTGTACACGCTATCCTTAGTGTAAGAACGGTTATTGATTTCTTTGCTACAAATGACTCAACCGTTAATATTTGCTGTTTAGATGTCAGTAAAGCGTTTGATCGTCTTAATCATAATTGCCTTTTCTATAAGCTTCTACAACGTTCAGTTCCAGTATGCTTAGTTAAAGTACTATCTGATTGGTATTCTAAATTGAGTTCTACAATACGATGGGGAAAATGCAACTCCGGTGATTTTAAAATTAATTGTGGCGTTCGTCAAGGAGGCGTTCTATCGCCTGTGTTATTCTCAGTATATGTAGACAATATTTTGACGAAATTATCTAAATATGGTTGTAGAATGAACAATTTATGCTATGGCTCTTTTATGTATGCCGACGATCTTATATTAATTTCGCCTTCGAAAAGTGAATTACAAACTATGATTAATATATGTTGTAAAAGTTTTATTGATGTAGGTCTTGAATTAAATACAAATAAGTCATATTGTATGAGATTCGGAAAGAGATACTGGAATACGGGACCTAGCGTAACGGCCAATAATAAGAGCATACTCTGGGTTAAAGAAACCAAATATCTGGGTGTGACCTTTGTAGCTGGGAAAAAAATTTAAAGTTTCATTTTCAGATGTGAAATGTAAATTTTACTCTGTATTTAATACTTTGTATTCTAAATTAGGTCACTTGTCTAATGTTAATGTTACAGTGCATCTATTAGAATCAATGGCTATCCCAATCTTAACTTATGCCATTGGGGCGCTTGATCGAACAGCGTCTGATTTAAATAGCCTTGACTTTACTCTAAGTAGAGCAATATGCAAGATATTTAAGATTAGGGAAAAAGATAATATTACATTATGTATGAATATATTTGGAGTGCAGAGCATCAAAGAGAGATATATTAAACATCAATGTAATTTGGTCATGAAGGCTTGTAAAAGTCAAAATTTAATTGTAAGAAATATATGCATAAATAAAGCGAAAGGTCTAACTAGCCATACATTAAGTAGATAATCTATGCTATATATTTGTAATTTTATTTCATTTTGGTTTATTTTCAATGCAGCAGTATTTGTTGTAATGCACTGTGGTGTTTTTTGTTTGTTTGTTTATTGTAACTTGCTACCACGTTTTTGATGGTGTAATAAAGATTCATATATAACAAATGTTCGATCATCAGACCATCACTACCTGCCGCTTTATTTAAATTAAGACAATTAATAGCATTTCCCAAGGATCTAATATCAATTACAGCATCATTTGCTTCGGAAGTATATACCAATTTATGCATTTCGTATGTCTCTTTAAATTTATTATGAAATATTTCATAGTTTGGTGTACAAGCAGATTTGAAATTATTTGCTATGTGGTTAGCAATGTCACGATTATTTTGAAAGCCATCAACCTTTATTCTATTGAAAGTATTATTATTTTTAAAATGACCCTTCCAGCATTTCCAAAATACACTAACTGCATTCATTTACATGTAAGTAATATTAATCAAATTGTTATGTACTAAGCAATAAACACCACGTAGGCCTTTTGCTAGTGAACTACAAATAGGTACGTTAAATGCAAGTAGCATTCAGATGTAATATAAGTATCTAAGTACTTAAAGAATGCTAAATAGCATGCTTAAACGTGTATATTAATACAGTAAATAGTAGTAAATGCAACATCGATCCATCTACATTTATATTATAAAAACTATGATCGAATAGTCACCCCATTGGATTTTTGCAATAGTAGCATAACTCAAAGAAAAAATTCAATCCAAATCTTGATATAGCCTATTCTGAAAGGACATGTGCTACATAGCAAGTCCATAGGTACACGGTGAGAGATTTCCGAAAACGTGAGGCAGAGTGATTAAGAACTTAAATTTAAGACTTAATTCCCTAGTGGGATTTAAACATATTACGCATTTATTATGTCAATAATAAAAGGAAGTGGGGATCTAATGCACAACTCGCCGCTGTAAATTTTAACACTGGCTACTTTCAATTTCAACTTCCAATGAAAAGTGATAGTCTTGCAATATTGATATAACAATTGTGTGTCTTTTTATATATGAATCCTTATTATACCATCAAAACGTGGTAGCAAGTTAAAAAAAAATAAACAAAACCCAAATAAATCATGCAGTATTAAATTAGACAGCGACGCTATGAATTAGTAAGAATGCATTAACAGTTTATAAGTAATAGTAATAGATTTTTCTGCTTACCTTGGAATCCAGTAGTTTCAAGGAAGATTCTGCGCTGAGGCTGTGTCTCATGATTAAACCACTTATTCAACAACTAATAAACCAAAATATGATAGCATTCATAAAATATATACGGAGCCTCTGAAATTTGAAATGATGAGTACAAGTTAAATCTAAGAGCTTATCAGCTTTAAACGTTTCAGATAGTTATATTTCGCAAAAACAAAAAAGTTCACACCACTATTTTAGAATTTTAAACTCATTAAATACCTGTTAATGGGAAAGCTAGATTTAATCCTAATTTTCCAGTTTCCACAGCCGCTAGCTGGTCTCAACTATACATGTACATGTATATAAGACTCTGTTATAAGCATATTAACTGAGTGTTAAGAAAAGTATTGTACCTATAAAGTATTGTACCTGAACAAACTCAAAGCAAGCGGAACACTAAGATTCTGTTTAATTTTGTCTTAAATTTATTTGCAAGCTATGTATGTTTGTTGCTAAAGACACAATTTAAACGAAGTCCTGATTTTCAACAACTCTCGCTAGAATTCTATCAATTGCTACACGCATGCACCGAAGTTTATGTATCACATGAGCTCTGAATAATCTCTCTTACTGATAGGATTATCAATTAGTGCACGGAATATATAATCATTCATGATGTCACGATGCGCATGTTATGATGTGATTTGATCCAAGATTTCATATTCAAACTGCAAACGATTTGATGGACTTTACATTTATCATATTTATCAATTATCCTTGGGTAATCTCTCACTAGTGTTCTGCTAAGTGGAAGGTCCATATATATATATATATATATATATATATATATATATACTGTATATATATATATAGATAGATACATTATATATATACATGTATATATAAATATATATACATGTACATGTATATGTGGGCCTGCAAATCTATTTATATGTATCCGTATATAGACAGTGCAAGTATTATAGGCTGTTACAGTATAACTAAAGCACAAAATCATCACTCTATTTTTAGTGTGACTGAAAATTATCGCACTAATATAATTATCGCAATAAAGTAAACTAAAATAAGCCTACCGATCCAAACGATATTAATATTATTAGCAACTATGCCTATAACATTGAAGTGGGAAGAGGTGTAAAAAATAAGGATTGTTAGGTTTCAGCAATGCTAACTAAAGAAGAATTATATCAAGGAAGTCAATGGTATTTTATCACGGCTGACTTCACTAAATAAGAATAAATATTAAGTTGACGCTTCAAAGCCTTATCTCAGCTTATAATCCGCAACAAGGAATTATTGAACTGACAGTATTGCTATTGTGAAATCGAGGTGGAGCGTTGCTTAAGCGTAATGAAAATATAATTTACATGTTCAGTGCTTAAATTGGGGGAAGGCAGGGGCACTGAGTTCCCATAACTATCATTTTTTCTGAGGTGTGTTCCCCTGCTAAGGGCCCATATTAGATACTAGGAGCCACGTAAACATATTACATGGGGGCTGGAAAACTTCTGACCGTTCCTCTTGCTCTCAATTCCCACTCTACCTACCGTACATGTTGATGGTAAGATTTCTTAATAAAACCAATTATACTTCTCTTTAATAGTCCGCAACATTTCAGCTAAACTGTATATTAGCTATTAGGCCTATTGTGATAGACGCAAGTTAATTATCTGTACCCTTAGCAACTTTGAATTTATGGACCTTGCACTTCATGAACAAATTTTCCATTAATATCAAGCACTTCCATTCTCAACAAAGAGCAAACGTAACAATTTCTAAACGAATGAATTTAGGGGTGATCTTATTTACATGTGATTAATTAATCGAAACTTGTGAAAAATATTGGTTTAGTCGCAGAGCTTTAAAGGCCAACGGGCATATTCTCTCTATGCCCTATATTGACATTATATTTTGATTCTTAAGCTAAAGTGAGTAGCTTTGAAATATCCAAATTAAAAATCTTTTTATCTCTGGATTATTATTTGCGATCGATCTATCGTAAAGTGTATTAAATTAATATTACCAAAGGGTCTATGTGATATCAATTTTGTATAAATTGATCTGGAATAGAACCATTGTATATGGGTCGATCACCTAAAGCCCAAATCTCCAAATACTCCACAAATGAGTGCATTATCTAGCCCATGACTATCAACGACTATAATGTTTGACATAAGCAATAATACCACTTCTTGAACTAAAGTTTCTACAATAATAACTTGCAAAACAGAAGTAATGTAATTGAAATTTTCTATTCGCTTTCAGATTTTAGCAAAAGAATCGAACACCAGTTAATTCAGTTGCAAAATAAGTAACTGAAATTAAAAAGTAGACAACAAATTACGTCTACTTATAATTGGATATTGATTTACTGTTACACTGAATCTCAATACTTCAAATAACATGCCATTTCTTACTATTGCATTTGCATGGTGCAATATTGCATTACGCTGTCTTTGTATATTGGTGTGATCGTAAAGAGCAAGCGACCGATAGAACCCTCTGCGTGGGGCCCAAATGACTCTCTAATATCTTGTTAAATGTTAAATAAAACAAGCAGGTTATTTAGCTATTCTTCCACTCTATATTAAGAGCACTATGATCCATTTGCAAAGAAATGGTTTCTTTCCAGTCTTGATGTTTTTAAGTTTAAGCTTCGAATAAAATTGACAGATATGGCTCTTCAAGTAGTTTTCAATTGTTTTCCTCTGCTTTTACTTAGTAGCCTCTTTTGTGGTTCATATATATATATATATATATATATATATATATATATATATATATATATATATATACATGTATATATATAGGCCTATATATATTTATTTATTTGTTTTTATTTATTTTCCTATGATAGAATATTTAAAGAATTTAGAGTAGAGCGCTAAGATAGTTTTTGTGGTTGAGTTTGTTCATGACATGAATTTAATGCGTGGGTTATATTTCTATCCAAAGTAATTAAACATAGAAAAGCAATGTGGCTGCACTGCATGCTGCACCATATAGTAACGTTATTCTGCATTAAATCTCGGCTTAATCATTATAAAAGTTAGCGTTGTTTTTTCAGCATTACACTTCTCAAAATTAAGTCAGGTACACTACGCTGAATTTATGTTATTCTATTTTCACGTGTTTTTCCTATCCACTTCAAAATATATCAACGTAAACTGCAGGTGTCGTAAGAGAAGACTAAGGAAGAATTGAGGAAGGCAACTCTAGAATCTACTATAAAGTGTAAATATGCCCGGTAAGTCATCGCGTTCTGTGAAGAAGTTAAGTTTATTATTGATGGAGTGCGGAGTGGCAGCAGATTCTGAGTAGAAATATGAGCGATGTATCTCTAACTTGACAACAATACAAGAGATAAAGAGAGTGACATAGCGAGAGAGAGAGAGAGAGAGAGAGAGAGAGATAGACAGAGAGAGAGAGAGAGAGACAGAGAGAGAGAGAGTGAGAGAGAGATAGACAGAGAGAGAGAGAGAGAGTGAGAGAGAGAGAGTGAGAGAGAGAGAGAGAGATAGACAGAGGGAGAGAGAGAGAGAGAGTGAGAGTGAGAGTGAGAGAGAGAGGGAGAGAGAGAGAGTGAGAGGTATTGAGGGAATACATTGAATTTTGCGCTAAATGTTAGGTTTACTTTGGTGTTTTTGTAATCTTCATGGAAGTGTTTTTAATATGTATTATTACGTCACTATTTTGCATAGAAGTCGATATTTTTGGTCCATCACCCGGGAAGTTGTCCCCATTACAACTAGTATTGAAAGTACTTAAATTGCATTTAAATGGTATCGTTAATTAAATCACCGGGTTTATCATAAGTATTTAGAAACATCTGACAAATTATTGACAAATTAATTAACTTAAGAGATGAAAGCTTAATTAAAAGAAATTTAAAACGCTAATGTTGATCTAGTAAATTCAACTAAGTATTCAAGCAATCTACTTAGATAATTGCAATAGTTTACATCTTATTAAAATAATTAAGTATGGTTTAAAGAAACCTCGAATGATTAGTAGAATCTAACCGCTTAGCAACTTAACAGCAAAACCATTTGTTACCACACAGTATTTTATAAAAACATTGACTCTTTTCAATTTTAAAACTGGTAAACTATTAGAAAAAAATGTCATAAATCCGAAAACTATTTGAACGTAGGCTATAAGTAAACAACAGAATAATTTTAAAAATCACTTAAATTTGAAACTAACTGAATATGCGCGATATGAATAATAGAAAATTAAAATTAAATTAATACTGAGCTTGTACCCTGCATCCATTTTCATTTGAAATACTATGTCCACAAGAACTGTTGCTGTCAAATCTTCTAGAATGGGCAAGTCCGCCAGGAGTTGGTTGCTTTAATTCAAGAGTAGGTGAATTCTGCATCCCTCTTAGAATATGCGCGCACAGTTCAGTTTCAGAAACGGCCTTCCTCTGAGATGCATACACAAGTTTGGCTTTGATGCCTACGCTACGACTGGAACCGGGGATAATATTTGCAGAGCATCCATTGCGCATTCGACAGATGTCAGCGGTAGCGCTAGTAGTGGTGGTTGAATAGAAATCAGAAGCAGGTCTCCGATCGGATCCCTTGCAAGCTAAAAGAGCCTTGAAGGATCTTCGAAAGTCTCTGTTACAGAAGGCGTATATAACAGGATTGAGAACGGAATTGAAATAGCCGATCCAGAAGAGAGTGGAGACTATAGCCGGATGAGCCTGGAATGGACTTCCACCACAGGATCCATCCCCACACATAGTGCTGACAACGTACCAAGTGAAGAACGGAAGCCAACAGCAGAGGAACGTGCCCATGATGATTCCCAGAGTCTTTGCTGCTTTGTTTTCCCTCTGAAATCTCTTGCGGTGATTTATGTGGAAAATACGACGAGGAGTGATGGTCGAATGAACTCCACCAGGACCCAACCCCACCTGACCCCCACCAGGAGGGCTTAAACATCTCGATTCTCCAGACGCACATGAAAGATTGGTTTCGTCCATAGAGTTTAGGGTGCTCAGGGTCGTCCAGCCCGACTCGCTGCTCTCTCCCCGACAGACCCCGCTAGTTCGTTGCCCCCCAGATTCATCTCGCTGACTTCCTGAACCAGCAAGAGCCACACGATGTCCCCCGAATTCACCCGCGCCGTCATACCCACAGTACCCGTTCGCCGTTGCAGATAGAGACGCTTTGCGCAGACTGTCAATTCGTTTTTGTTGTCGATTCGCTTCACGAAAGATTTTGACGTAAGTGAACACCATTATTGCAGCTGGTGACCAAAAAGATATCACAGACGATATTAGACCGTAGATTTTGTTAACCTCAAATTGGCATTCTGAATTGTCATAAGGCGGCGATATTGGATCCGTATGAACGGCTGCTCTAGTATTGATGTAAGATTCAGTCAAATTGTCACAGAATGATATCAGAGGCGGCTGGAAAGTATTAAATAGGTCTATTTGACTGGGCAGAGCTTTAAGGGTTGTTGCGAATTTAGTAGAAATTAATGAGTTGTGAAAATATGCTGACATTGAATCAGTAGCGCGTTCCCTTAGTTCTGTATCATTCGAATAGAGTTCTGTTGCATTTTCAAAAAAGTCTGAGAGCGGTAGCTCTGTTATAGTCTGATTTGAAAGGATTGGAATGGAGTCTTTGGGGGCATACCAGCCCATGTGTATTGGAGCATGGGATAGAAGTATAGAAGCTCCCCACACCCCCACCAACATAAAGGCAACTTTCCGCTTCGTCATCCTTGTCTGCACGAAAAATATATTTTAATATTAGTTAAATACACAATAATCATATGCTTTCACACCAATCACGACCACACCAATGCTTTCAACCAATCACGACCACACCAATGCTTTCACATCAATCACGACCACACCAATGCTTTCACATTCTATATCTTGTCTTCTTCGATATCATTTGTTGGGAATTTGTTTCTTCTTTCGAAAGCCTCTTTCACCTGATCAATTCTATATTTCATTACCATTTCACCCTTCCCATCATCCGTAATGGTGTGGCCCTTATACTTGAAGCTTGTTACCTATTAAGGTAGCGTAATATTTACTGTAATTTTGCATCCCTGTAATTAGCAGACACTTAGACTCTTTCATCGCCTTTGTCAATTTTTATCATCATGGCATACCTAGAGGCACTGTACACTATGGCCCTTCAAGTAGGCAGTGCACTAAGAGAGAGAGAGAGAGAAACATATTTCAATAACCAGTCATTCAAACCAACTATGACGCTTTGTGTTCAACATCAATACTAACAAGTATACCTTGATCATCTGCAAACCCCATCTTTCAGCAATTTACCTTCAATAACTATTCCTTCTTCAATGCCTCCTCTCGCCTCTGTCATTTCCGCACCTGTATTTTACCCTCCTGAGATAACAATTGTTGAATTTTGATTAACTTTTAGCTATCTGGTCAACTCTAATCATTCTTATGATTTTTAGATCATTGCCCTGTTTATTCTATGAAAAGTTTTTCATAATCTACAAAGCGAATGAAAACATAATTTCTATGTTCTAAGCTGCGCGCACATATATTTATTACTCTTAATTATGGATTACTACGCATTTCTCATATATTTGCTTCGCTAGTATCACATGCGTTTAAAAGCCAATCGGTAAGTTGCTCAGTATGGCATCTCATTTTGACTTACTAAATATGTTAAATATTTAAATATATTAAATATTTTGTCATATTAAATATGTTATCTAAGATTTTGGTCGCATGCGCTATGAAGCTCATTGTTATATATTGGTCTGTAGTCTTAACATTTCACGGCGTTAGATTTTTTGGAATTAGAATCATCATTTTCTTTGTGAAATATTAAAGTCTTGAAAACAACGAAATATGAACTTCAAATTGCAATTGCTTTTGAATAAAGTATTTTTAGAAAATATCCAGTATTTTATGAAGAAATCTTCGGTAACAAAAGGACCTCATTATTTAATGGCATTAAATTACAAAATATTAGATGCCTGCAAATTACATTATGTTTAGCCATAGCCAAGATTAACGTCACTTTTCTGCTCGATATCATATCATTGTCAGGTCGAGCTCTGGATTTGAACCCTGCACCTACTGATCCGAACCCAAACATCTTATCAACAACTTATCAGTTCAGCCCAATAGCTTTATTACAAGTGGATCCATAAGGAGAAACTTTTGGATAAGAATTTGAACGGAACCTGCCTGCTACATGCTCAAGGTTTCACTTCCAATTTGTTTCAGCAATTTATTTATTTTAACAATAATTAAACATAATTTTGTTTCAACAGTTTAGGTAATTATTTTATATTTATTTATATGTGGATACCATTAGCTTGCTAATCAATACTTTTGCATAACTTAAATAACGAGCAACTACAAGTACAAAACAACCACATAATTTCATTTATTTGTATTTGTGAAAACTATGATTACTGTACTTCTAAGGATCTACTAAATTTCTTTGAGCACTGGTACATTTTGAATTTCATAAGTATATTATTTAATATTTTTTAACAAATGCATAGAACCATATTCACATTTGTTCACATGTATGCCTGAAGCTAAAAAAAACTTATCGTTAATGCAATCAGTTAGGTTAAAGCCTGTGTGTCGTGTGACAAGTAATGGTCGAGTACTGAACGAATATTTATAATTTGTATATGAAGTGAGCAGTTGTAACTATGTAGAAATAAATTAGAGATTTGACGATGGACTGATATATGGAGCCGTGAATGAATTACCGAGAGATTTACTGATTAATCTAATTATCCCGGCGAGCATCGACAGCCTATATTTAGCCGCAGCACCCGGTGCTCGAATTGTAAACAATCCATTGACGCCAGATCATCATGGAAGCCGGAATATCGACATATAAAATTAGGACTGCTGGAGGGAAAATTCTGCCAATTTAAATTGAATGTGTGGGTCACACTGGAACACTGTGGTGTTTGTAGATCTACTCGTATACAACGTGCAGGAGAAAGAAATAAGGACCGTACCCAAGGGCGTCCACCCCCCCCCCCCCCCAAAGGTTCTACTCATTTCAACATATTTCCCCCTAGATTAACCCACGATGCTCAATTATTCCACTTTCCTCCTATTTTTTTAAAATTCCGTACCTTTTTCCACTCCCATCTCCCTATTTTGTCAACGACTCAACTTGCGTCGTTATTAAGATCGTGTGGACGCTCCTGACCGGAGCGTTGGTATCCTAGTATCCGTAGGCCTACATCTAGAACTGAACGTACCTCGTATGAGAGTGGATCCGTGATTGCTATATAACGATCCATGCTGATGCAGCAGAGATGTAGAAGCGAGGCCGTGGAAAACAGGACATCGTTTGCGTTGAACACGTTACAAGCCAAAGAACCGAATAACCATCGACCCCAAAGCTCCTGAAATGTACACATTCACACGGTTTATTAATATTTGTTTAAGATTTAATCGTAGTGAACTTTCAGGAGTAAGTCAGAGCAAAATAGTACTAATAGTGCAGAAGCCATAGCCTAGTTCTATATCCAAGTACTAATTAGCAGTATCACCGTGAAATATCTGGAAAATCGATAAATAACAATGACTCATGGTGTTTAAAGAACCATTTTTGCATGGCTTTCAAATAAATGTAATCATTACAATGAAATAAAAGTATACTCCACAACTAAACAAGTAGGGCTGTTTAAAAGTAATGACATAAGGCATAACACATGACGTAGGTTAAAACCCTTGACGTAGGCTAAAGCACATGACGTAAGTTAAAACCCATGACGCAGGTAAAAGCACATGACGTAGGTTAAGCACACGACGTCGGCAAAAAATGATAAATAAGTCGACCTTGACAGCGCCTTAGCTAGAAAGCGGAAATTGATAGAAAGAAAAATACTAATGTGGTCTTATATTGCCAGTCAATTGGACTTTTGTCGAGTTTTCAGTTGAGCATAATGGGGGCACTCTTAACGTCAGGATCGCTGATGACAAAATGATCGTTTCTATTGTACGTCATCACGACTGATTTCCAGTAATGAAGTCAGCACACCTCGTCGACTGACCGCCGCAGAGACTATCTGACATTCAGAAGTGGACACTTGGGTGCGTTCAGCCCTAGCTAGGGAGGTCCTTGAGCACGTAAACCTCTGTTGAATCCAGTTTCTACTGGAGATTGATCTTTACAGATCTTTTAAAATTATTAAAGTATTTTGTGGTGGGTGAATTTGGATTCGATGTTTAAAGTATTTCAAGACAGCTATCAGGTTTCTGTACGATTTATACGATATTTCCAAGAATATTAAATCTCGATGAGATAAGACGAGTGACGATAACTTCTGCAACTTGCTGGGCGAATGAATTACATTGTCTGACACTATTTTACTAAAAAGGTATATTTATCCCTCCCCTATGTCAGTTAAAATCTGAAAGTAGTAGTCGGAGAATTTCTTAAAGCTTTCACGCTTAGCTCATTATCCACGCTTCGGTAGATCGACAGAGGGCCGTACAACACGCCACCTAACGAATTGCTCTCTTCAATCTACTTGCCGTCCTCTCCTAAGCGAATGGCTTTACAACAAGGCGCTGACCTTATGAATGGAATAGCAAAAGAAAAATAAAAACTATGATAAAAGAAATTGTCAAGTTAACAGTTTTGAAGCTGAAGAATACAGTAGTGAAGTGGTGTATTCTCCGCAGAGTTCGTGTATTTACTTATTATTGTTTTTAAATATTACTTACACATATGACATACCGCATGTGTTACATAATTTCCTTTCTTAGTTTCTGTATTTGCAGTTTTCTTTATTTCCTCATTTTCTCCTCCGTGGTTATTGATAATCGTTGCCTTTTGTTGGCTCTCCAATATCAGCCTGCGTGTATTTAAGAATAATCTCCAACACCCCGGAATTATTTACATTCAAGGCTCTTGACACTCGATCTTCCAAAGTGGACGGCCACAAAGTACTCTCCGCGCAACATGACTTTACTTCGTTGAATTGACGCGCAGCTTAACCGATTGCGCTAAATCCACCCATTTTAATTCATTTAATTTCACCAACCGAGTGGTACATAATTACAATCAAAGACAACAATCAATAGAAAAGCCGTGCTAATATGAAATAAACCTGTGACACAAATGTCAAATATACCAAGTAATTAGCAGATATAGTATAGGCCTTACGCAAACTTTTTGATAGTATACAGATACGTGTATAGGCCTACATGTATTCATATACTTGTCCAATATGTATACTATGGCATCTGAAATAATACATGATCATTAAAAACTTCGGAGTTGCTTTTGTACGTGCTTTAATTAAAATTAAATTAGTACAAAGTAGTTAAATTAATAACCCTGAAAATATGCGGATACTTGATGCAATTTCTCTGAGAAAATAAACTACACTAATTCTCAGCGTTATAAATATAGCGACAATTTTTGTCAAAATATTAAGAAATGCTGCGGTTTAGAATTAAAACACAACTAGCTAATAAGTTAGAAGTAGTTAACTGACTGACATAAAATTGTAGAGTAAAGGCCTAAGTAACTAAGTAACTAAGAAGACCGATAATTATTTTGCGCAGAATAACGATAGCATAAACTGACCTTGCTAGTTATATCTGTATCTGACCGCTAATAACAAAATGGATTGACGGGTTGTGTCTATTATGATAATCTTGAAAATGACAAATTTATACTAATTTATGAACTTTGAATAACAAAAAACAAGCTTTTAGACAGTTATGGGTAAGAAGTTCCTTAGTGCGAAAATTTCAGATTAGAATCTCTTAAAAGATTTTCTTTAAATATTTATGGTACAGACATAACATCTTTGGAGCCATTTCGAACTGAAAAACAGAAAGAGCTTATCTTTTAAAGGGCTGATAACAATGTTAAGCTTCTTAACTGTTTTAACTAGCTCTAAAGATGGAAAGCTGTTATCAAAAGTTTTGCTAACTTATGCGACTTAATATATATATATATATATATATATATATATATATATATACATATATATATATACATGTATATATAGGGGCCTATATATATTAGTCGCACAAGTTAGCAATTTATTTAAACAAATAATATATATATATATATATATACGTATATATATATATATATTATTATATATGCATAAGTACTGTTCTATCTATTACTCCTCATTACTTGTAAAAGTTTTTAAACGCCCCCCTCTTCTTATAGCCCATATTATATACGTAGTCGCAGCGGCCTGCAATGATAATTTTCACGTTTACTCAAGATCATAATTTTTATGGAGCTGATAGTATATTGCAATAGAGTTAAATACCTTTCGGCTTACGCTCACTAATACACGAAACGCAATATGAAAATGCATGGACCCACAGCTACAGTGTATATTTATTTATTTAGATATATTTATGATCACATGTAAGCGAATATTTGTCTCATATACTCTACTGTATATATATATATATATATATATATATATATATATATATATATATATGTATATATATATAGATATATATATGTATATATATATATATATATATATATATATATATATATATGAGACCTACTTCAATTCAGTTATTGTGTTTTGTGTTGTTGATTTGATATTTTTATACAAGATAATACTCGATTGTACAATCTCTTTTATAGCATCTTATTTCTTGCTTACTCTTTTCAGCAGATTTGCGTATTTCGAGGAATCTCTCGTACATGTATATGAATGAAAATCTATATTACATCTTAATTATTCCGGGAACCATTCAGCCATTCAGTTAAACGGAGATTGACGGAGATAGGATGTGAGTGTGGGCAAATGATACATGTTGATATAAGAAACCTCCACATCTCATCCATTTATAACCTGTAATGCTCGACAAGTGCAGGCTTTACGACGTGTATTGTTAACACTGTACCAATCTATGCTCAACTGCCAATGATTCCTGTTCTAGTTGTATATCAGCTTATTCTAATACACTGCAGGATAAATGCAGACTAGTCAACAAATGGTAGCTATCTAAGAAAATTGTTTTCATTTTCAACAGTAGCAGATTTATAGCAAAATATTTTCGAGTATGTAGAGGAAGTTTGTTACTTCTTGTTGCTTTGTGTTGTTTTTGTTGCCTTTGGTTGTTTGTTTTGTTATTTTGGCTTGCATTTTGTTGGACTAGTCCGTAGTACTTGAACATTTAAGTCAATCAGCAATTAGCAAATAACTGATGAAAAGAAATAAAAGAGCTTAGTCACTTGAAAATAAAGTTTTGGATGCTATAGGAAAAGTCTTAAAGAAAAGTCATGGCTGACTAATGACCTAAAAATTACATCAAGCTCAAAAATAAGCTTTATCTGAAATTAAAAAAACCCAAGATGATAATGATCGGCTAATCTATAAAGCATTTAAAAGTAAAATTGAAAGTATGATTTATAAGCATAAACAAATACAAGTATATTTCAAAAAAATGTTTGATATAAGATTTAACTCTATAAAAGCATTTGGAAATCTCTCAATGATGTGTGTAGCTATAAACCCAACAACAATAAAACTTCAAACGCAAAGTTAACTACAACGAAAGGCACTCTATGTGATATGAATAGCATTGCAGAAGAATTTAATCGATATTTCTCATCAATCGGCAGAAGACTAACATCCAATTTTAATGGTAACCACTGTGACTTTCATAAATATCTAACCAATAATTACTCCCACACTATGTTTCTTATTCCAACTGATACTTCTGAAGCATTTCAAACTATTCAGTTGCTTAGTACTACTAATTCGACTGGTCCAGACAACATTAGCATTAGAGCACTAAAAATTACGGCCGATGTTATTGCTGAACCTTTAAGTTACATTATCAACAAATCTTTTGAACTGGAATATACCCTACTGCATTTAAATATTCAAAAGTAATACCTATCTTTAAAAAGGTAAACATGACAATTTGGAAAACTATAGACCTATATTATTAGTTAACACTATTAGCAAAATGTTTGAAAAATTAGTCTATAAACATACTATGAATTTTTAAATAACTACCATATTCTTTTTGACAGCCAATTTGGTTTTAGACACGGTCACACCACAATAGATGCTTTAAATAGTAGTATTAATATGATTCATATGGAAAAAGATAAAAGATAAAACTATGGGAATATTCATTGATATAACAAAGGCTTTTGATACAGTGGAGCACTCAATTTTACTGATCAAGCTTCAATATTATGGAATAAGAGGGATTTCCTACGAATGGTCTAAATCATATCTCAATGATAGAGATCAGTTCATCTTCACAAACCAAGCTAATTCATCCTTTGTACCCGTTTGTACTGGAGTGCCCCAAGGTTCTATTCTTGGGCCTCCGTTATTCCTCATTTTTATTAATGACATACAATATTCGCATAATAATGCTAAGTTAAAACTATTTGCTGCTGATACAAATGTTTTTGCTTGTGAAGATAACATTGTAGAGCTATTAGGACAGGTACATGTAACATTGTATGTAATAATTTATTGAATTGGTTCAACTGTAATCGATTAACTGTTAATATTGCCAAATCTACTTTCATTTTATTTTATTCCTCTAATCTAGATAATGAAATTATTAAGACCAATAGTCTTAAAATTAAGATAAATGACTATGAACTTAATAGATCTAATATTGTTAAGTTTCTAGGGATTTGGATTGATGATAAATTATCATTTCATGAACATATAAATCAATTAACTAAAAAATTAGCTCTTTGAATTCAATGCTATTCAATCGTAAAAAGTACTTAACCATAAATTGTCGCTTAATATTATTTCATGAACTTATTTATTCACGTATTAGTTATGATATTGAAATATACGGCAATACTAGTAGATCGATGTTACTTCCATTGCAAGTTGCAATGAATAAGGTACTAAGAAATCTACTAGATCAAAATAAATTTGCAACGTTAAAGAATTACACCAAAATTGTAATGTACTTCCTGTTAATTTATTATTTAGATTAGCAATTGGTAAACTAATATACAAATATATTCAATCTGATAGCAATAGGACTGCTTCCAATATTAATAAAGAATATTTTGTCAACAGAACTGCCAATCATGAGTATGAGACTAGACTATCACAAACTAACTATTTGTATTTTCATCCCAATATTACAATTTTTAACTCGATTATTTTTTCTAGTGTTCAAATATAGAATAGTGTACCTGATTCCATAAAAACGGCAATAAATGTATATAATTTTAGTATTCTATATAAAACTTTTTTATTCAAGAACTGGTAAAATATACTGATAGAAGCACTTTCCCATACCATATCGGCGACTAGCTAGATAGAGCAATTCTCTCACTAGGGACCGATTGAATGGTATTGGGCTTGTTCTAATTAATTGCATCATTGATTATATTTGTTATAAGCTTGTATTTTTATTTCTCGTCTTGTACACTTTGTATGTATGCGACTGTACACTGAGTTTGTTAAATAAACATATATATCTCTCTATAAGAAAATTAAGTAACCACCAGATGTCTAATATCCCAATAGCTCAGAGTGTAAGGCTGCAGTATACTTCGTAAAATCATAAATGATCAATCCTGAGATGAATTTAACTCTCGTAGGAACTCGACTGCTGGCGAGTAAAATCTCGGACACCCGGAAGTACCGATGAATTAGATGATGAACTAAAAACTGCCTAGCAGTTTTAATGTCAATGAAAGTAATAGATATGATGATATCTATTGACAATTATTTCAGTATATTTTGTGTTTACTATAAAAGCTTTCTTTTAAGATGTTGCGAGAAAAGAGCAAAACTTATCTTAAGAAGAAGCTTATTAAACTATATGCAAACATAAGAATGATTGTAATAAATCAATCTTTCAGAAGAAACTACCAGCAACAGCTTTACAAAGCCAACACTAGTTTTACCTTTAGTTTAAGTACTATCATTATTCAGTTTGCTACAGATTGCCATATATTTTCACACTTCCCTAATGGCATCACTGCTAGTTCAAGCCCTTGCTAATCAAAGCGGAGATGTTACAACGAGAACATTTCATAATCTACTGACCAACTGCAGAAAATTTGATCAGGGACCAGCACACCACCGCGCTATTACTTATGGAAATAGTCTATCTAAGTTCTAGAGTGCGTATTTACTTTCAATCGCCATGGAAAATTAGTTTTCACTTCTAATTTCGCCTAAAAACTGCAAGAGTGAACAATTTTGATATTACAGAATGTCAGGGACAAGCTTTCGAGTCAGTAAACAGGTTCAAACTAAACTTTGGCCTTCATATTTTTCCAATTTGATGCTTTTAAATTTTTATTTAGAAATCAATTTAGGCCTATAGATGTGTTATAATATTACGATAGTTTAGTGTTCAATCTCTTGCATAACAAGACTATTAATATAATTCAAAGCAATATTTATTTAGCTAAAGAAAAACCGAATGGCACATCAGGACCATAATGGACTAACCTGAAAAGCACTAAATGACATATGATTATTTGTACAGTACTTACATAAAACGGGAAACCACCTCAGAAGCCATATTTTCCCAAGCCATAGGTTACATAAGGTATGGATAAGGCACAGACTTTGTGAAGGGATTAACTTGTTGATCTAAGGGGTGCTCTTATGGAGCGAGAAGACAGACTTTGAGTATGAATATGTACCTTGAATCGGCCACTTGGCAGTGCACTGAAGAAGAAGACTTACATATACCTGAGACTATTTAAATGGCATACTCAAAATTCACAGTGCACTGGCTTCAGAGGCACAAAATGGTGTGCACTAAAATTTACAAGGTACTTACTTTAGAAGCACTAAATGGCACACTAAGATTCAGCCACTTATTTGGAATCACTGAACGACACAAGAAGATCTATGAAGCACATACCTGAGAAGCACTGAACGGCACAAAAAGATCTATGAAGTACTTACCCGAGAAGCACTGAACGGCACAAGAAGATCTATGAAGCACATACCTGGGAAGCACTGAAGGGCATGACCAGCAGAGCCACGAGTAGATCAGCGAATGCGAGGGAGACGATGAATGAGTTGGCGAGGATTCTTAGCCTCCTGTACTTGAGCACGCTCACCACGACCAGCAAGTTACCAACCACTGCAGCCAGCATCACGGAGCAGAGCAGAGTGCCCACAACAACAAACCGCACCAGGTTCCATCTCCTGTCATCAGCAGCATCAGGCGCTAGGTTAGATGACGAGGAGGTGTTGAGAGGATAAGATATTGTGGAAGAATCGTGCATAGCAGAGAAGTCGTGGCAGATTTGATGCTACAGACCGATTTGAGTTACGTATCCGTTGTCATGTATTTATTTTTTGCCTGAATATACGAAACAATACATGCATATTGTATAATATAGAATTCAATGCAACACAGCATAGGACAATGGAGATTTAATGTACGGTTCCTTAGCGGAGGAAAATCCATGAATGATAGTGTGTGATTTGACGTTATCTTCTAGTTATTATGGTACAGGTTTTCACAATCATCGTTAAATTATTCTGCTGAGTTGAGAGCGCGGTTTAAATTATCTTTGAATATTTGCTAATTTTTTTGCAGTTGTTGGAAAAGTCGCAATGAAAACGTTTTGATTATAAGTTCACCGGTATAAATGGTGTGGTTAGGCTAATATACGGGTGATGAAGAAAAAATAGAATATAAATTAAATTCAACGTAACTTGGGAACCTTTTCAATCATGTGCTTAACATTTTTAGCCGCAATAGGATGGCAAATTTAACATAAAATACATAATTATTGTAGATACTACTTTCAGACATAAACCCGTGCCAGTTTTTAAATAAGTGATTCCAACTTCGGAAAATACATGTATAGGCCTACATGTATGTATATTACGTTTTAGCTGCAAGAACATTTTGCGCTCATTAATTTTCGCACCTTTAAAAATTTAGGCAAGTCTATAATTTTAAAAACTTACATAAAAATAATTTATTATCACATTTTCTTCTTTTGTTCGCACAAATATGCCGCCATTTCTGCTTCTTAAGCAGAAATGGCGGTTCAACGGTTCAAGCAGTTCAACTTTATTGCTCTTCCATTGAATAAGAAATTGAGGACACAAAGGAAATGATTGCTTGTGCGTTAGTTGGTTCGTTTAATTGTTTGTTTGTTTGATCTCTATTGATTGATTTTCTGGATCGGACGCATATGGTATCAAGTAAAACCAACACAAATAGGATATGAAAAGCAAATATTTGCATAAACACAGTATTTCACTCAATCAATCGCTTAATAAGAACTGAAAGTATGTATCGTCAAATTTGACAGGCTGCAATTGATGAGGCAACATCACTACCAGACATTGAAAATGACGAATAATTTCTGTTGAACACAACATTAAAAGTTATTTCGATTGAAGTTAATCATCTGTTTGAAAAACGGTGTCCTTACGATAAAATTCAATTACACACAATATTGAAGGCTCTAAATTTAAGAATTGCATCCTTTTAACAAAGGCACTGTCATCAACAATCCTGGGCATCGAACTCATGGCCTCTTACGTATGAAACAAAAATACTACATACATAAAACATGGCGTCGAATAGGTGTAATTAATAGCAAGCCATTTGAAGCATTCATTAAACTTCTACTGCGGTTAATTCAGAAACCACATACAATGTATTAATTTCTGAGTACTAAAATCTCGCTTTTATTTTTATTTAATTTAACATTTAATTTAAAATTAATTTAATTACAAGTCAATTTTTACATATGAAAATTTTAATTCGCATGATGTAAGTGCAATATGTGCTCGATCCACTTGTTAGGCAGATCCACTTCAGAAAAGACTAAAGAAAAATGAAAGTGTTGTAAGATACGACTACGCAGAAACTAGAAAGACTAATTCCCAATTTAAATTTAAAGAAATTAAAGTGTGATGCGTGTTGTAAGCAAAGACTATGCAGAAACTAGAAAGACAACAGGAAACCTATAATTCCTACTCTAAATGCTACATTAAGGTTAGTCAATTGTTTAGATAAAATGTTATGGATTATTACATTTCTGTCTGACTGTGCTTGTAATGAACGTAGACTTTTAGTAGAAATATTTACCTTGCATCTGTTACTTAGAAAAACACTGCGAAAGAGGATAATCCTCAATTAAAGCAAGATCCTAAACGGTTTGTTTGTTTGCTCTGGAACCTGACCTAGCATACGTATACAAACATAGAATCCACTATTTACTGCTTTCCCTATCGCTCACACTAAGTTATCATAATCAAATGTATTCGGGACTCGCTTGGTGGAGGGAAGGTTTGAATGAGGTCATATCCATTTCGATGAGATTTGCTATCATGTATGCCGCATCCCCTCCAGCTTGTCTTCGAAGCTACTTCCATGCATACATTCTCATATATCTGCAACGCAACGTCTGCAACTGGAATAATCGCTTCATTAGTATTAAAAGAAAATCTTAAGTAGCGTCTTGTTCTAACACCAGGATGTTGTAAACACGACATTTAACTAAGTGTGCCATCAGTCTGCATCCGAACAAGTAAACGTTTATCCATTGATCAATGGTCATCAACGAGCCTCCTTTAATCCACTGATCTCTTGTTATCAATGAGTCTCTTGTAATCCCTTGATCAGTGTTATCACTTAGCCTCTTTTAATCCATTCTTCAATGGTTATCGTTGAGTCTCTTTTAACACTTTTCGCTCGCCCAGTGAAGCTGTTACCGGAGCACAAGTCTCTCAGCGACATTATCCCCGTGAGGATAGGACCTCTGGATGAAGTGGCCCCACGATAAGCCCGGGATCAAGACGCCCAAATTGGGGGTCCCTAGATTAGAGGCCTGAGATGAGGGGCACGAGATATGGTGTTCCTGATATAGGGCTCGAGCAGTATATATATTGGTTTATTCATCTGATTCAAATTAATTCATCTGTAAAACACTAGCAGGCTGATACCAAACAACAACACGATCGAAATTGTTTGACAAGCATCATTCTTACAATATAATCATTCAAACAGACTTCACAAATCTATGGATAACAGTTGAATTCTGACCTACAAGTATAAAAATCAGCTTGCTATCTTGTTCTCCACTCGACGCCAGTCTGAGATATATTGGCATTGCTCGCGAGTACTTGATAAGATTTAACTTTACCTCGACGGTAGAACCATTATGATGTAAGTGTTTATAAACAATAGTCTCAGGTTAAGGTTATTTCCGGCACCAGCTTCATTCAGATCTCTAATGTCAGAGGTTCATAGTAAAATAACCTATTTTACTACAAGTATGTCTATGGGATCAATAGATCTTAATCGGATTGACTTGCAAACTCACTACAGATCATATTTAGCTTGTTATTTTATTTCTAGTTAAGTAACTTAATATTCGGAGCGCCGCAGTCGACTTTAATATTCAGAATTTATCCATAGAATATCTTAATTGAAACGGCAAATATCATATGATAACTGTTGTACTTTAATAGAAGTGCAGTAGGCTCTCTGAATTCTTATATACATATACACGTATATATAATATATATATATATATATAATATATATATACATGTATATATACATATATATATATATATATATATATATATATATATATATATATATATATATATATACTTAATAAGCTATGGCTATGACGCGTCTATACATCTATAGGCCTACCTATATAATCTTTATTTTGATTGCAAATAGCCATTGCCGTTTTTGATTGATATCCTAAGTATATTAGTTCAATACCTCTTATCCTAAAATTTAGAATCATGTTGTACTGTCCTATACTGTGGTATGTCCTATACTGTGGTATGTCCTATACTGTGGTATGTCCTATACTGTGGTAAGTCCTATACTGTGGTATGTCCTATACTGTGGTATGTCCTATACTGTGGTATCCTTGTATCCTGAACTTTTGATATTGATATCCATAGTATCTAGTACCAAATATTTAAAATATGATCAATGACCTTCAAATTCTGCAACGTTTGATTTTTCATATATAATTGCTAAGAGGTATAGTTTTGGTATATCAATTGTACTATTATAGCTGAAACTTCACTAATTCAGAACACTAGTTTACCAACAACAGAGGATTAAACTATCAACTGATCAAGGAAAAGTTAGTAAATGCCAGTGTAAGGAACACATAAATCTCTGCTGTTTTCAAGCTTCCCTCTCTCTCTTTCTCTCTCTCTCTCTTTCTTTCTATCTATCGATTATCTCCAATTTCTTCTGATAAGTGGCAGGTCCAAGACACATATTCATACTCTATTTCTGCTTTCATACTTGATAAAGAGAACTTAATCGATTAACGATTTAGTATCTTCTCAAAAGGCTATGCCTTATCCATACCTTATGTAGCCTATTGGTTAAAGACTTCAGAATGGAAACAACTAAGATGTCCCGTGTAACCACTAATTTATCACTCTAACCACTCATTTATCTATAACTAATTTATCACTTAGAATCTTGGCATATTAGGAGTCATTTACTGAATAGTATACTTTGTCAATTCATGGGCTCCTAGATAATATATATTATAATATCACCTCTGTTATATAATATGGCATATAGATGCTATATATATATATATATATATATATATATATATATATATATATATATAGATAGATAGATAGATAGATAGATAGATAGATAGATAGATAGATAGATAGATAGATAGATAGATAGATAGATAGATAGATAGATAGATAGATAGATAGATAGATAGATAGATAGATAGATAACGGTGTCCATAGTCAATTTCACACAAGAAAGAATTTAAGCATTCAAAATTCGTTGCGGTAGTTAGCTCAGCGCTTCGCGGCTAGCGCATATTTACGAATAATCTGTCAAATTTATATAGTTCATTTTCCGTGGCTGATTTGTGTTATGACAAGTTTTCTCTAATCCGAGAATTGTAATATATGGAAAGCACTCCTCCATTCCCCATCGCTCATCCATAAAACATGTCTAGCGTTGTCACGCGAAAGAAAATTTAATTATATTTTGAGGGATGGAACATGTAGGACAAATGACAAAAATAACACTTACGGTTGCATGCACAGTTGACTGAAGCTCTACTACTCGGCCGCCCAGAAACAAAAGCAAACGTGGAAAATCTTTCAGTTCCAATCTCTGTAAGAGTGGACCCACTCAAGGGAAGAAGAAAGCGAATGGCAAGTGAGGCTGTTTAGTGCCTCATTGCTAGGTAAACAAAGCGGTAACTGCCTGTAAAAAAGCAAACAAATTCATCTCTTTCCGCGATGCAGCAATAAGAATTTCAGAATATCATATAGACGAAAAGAATGAATTCTTCAGCCATATTTGAAGCATTTTATGTATTGAATAGTATATAGGCCTGATTGTTACAATATCTTTACATTAAAAATTTTGGTAGAAAGCTACAAGGCTGTGGAATAAATACTTAACCAGTATTGCCTCCAGATTTACTTTTATAAATTAATTTCACTAGAGAAAATCTGAGCCAAAATAAAGAGCATTAAATGGATGGATGGCAAACTGTGCCTAACTGTTTTACTAGAGACATTCAATTTTCTTAAAGATGTACCAATAATCTAATTACTCCCTTATTAGACAAATTTACCTATTAAAATTAAAATTTTATTATTTCTAATCAAACATTTGGTTTGGTTCAAATTCCTAGAAAAATAATGTTTTGTGACCGATATATGGAGGCAAATCAATACATGGGCAATAGAGTTTAAAGGAGAAAAACCCCTAGTACTTTGGATTGGTCCCCCAGTTAAATAGCACCAGATGCTATACCTGTATATCTTAGTGTTTGGTGGAAAATATCTGACTGGCAGCTGGTTTGATGCTATTTATCTACGAATTTTAAGAAGAGAGGTACGAAGTTTGGTTCAATCATTTATTGTAATTTGTCTCTTAACTTTTTATTTTCACTGATGCAGTTATAGAGTGCTACGTTCTAGCTTCCTACAAGTCGGTATGGACTCTCATGAACGTGGGCTGTGATTCTTCAGACTCTTAACATCGTACCGGTCTTACGATTGCTGATCGAAATTAATTCTGCAAAAAAGAAGAAATTGCTCTGAGAATGTCAGCCATAATAAACAAGTGCCCTGATGCAGTTATTTCTAATGATTATGGAAGTCGTCGTGGAGGCTTTATTACTTTATTCTGCCAACGCGCTGATTCAGCAGAAGTTAACGTAACTAGCCGCAGATAAAGATTAATGAATTAATTAAATGCATAAAATTTAATTAAATTTAAAGCCATGCCAAGATTTGAATAGTGCTTGAAAAATATCGAAAAGCACACAGGTCGCGCAAATAATAAATTGTTTATTACTAGAGTAAAAGTTTATTGAGAGTACACTATATAGAGGAAAGCAAAATCATTAAAGGACATCTAAAACACAATCATAAAATAATGTTAGCACAGTATCGGCAAAGACTTTTAACTTCAAAACGAAAAATTTACAACCCTGTTACCACTGCTTTGCTTAAATATCAATTTTAAATCAAGTGATGACTACATACATGTATATTTATATTAGTCCAAGTGCTTTCAATTTTCCACCCCGCCATTCACTGCGTTGCTGACGTAAAAATGGTCATTGATGAGAAAAGCTATAGGCCTACATGTATAACCGCAGTTAAATGTTGGAATGTCGCAGTTAAATAATTAAAAATCAAATACGTCAGCTATCTCTTCGTATCATAGCGTTAGCATTAGCTTTATCGATTTTTTAATTTTTATAGGCTATAACTGCGGTAGTTAGTATAATAGACGCGACTTTTGCTGGATGTCATCCCCAGAACTTTAGCCATTTTCCATAATTGTCAAAAGATAATGTTAACGTCAGTTTCATCACTCGAAAGCGATGTCAGGGACTAGCCCAGGATTTGAACCCCGCTCAAACTGACCCGCGGTCAAATATCTTACCGTCATCGCCACTGGCTCCAGCCATTGTTTATACCATTGTTCCAGCCATTGTTTATATGCAATCACCGCTTAAAAATAGGCGAAAATCACAAAAGGGGCTTGGACTATATTAATGAATAAACTGTTACAATATTAATAAAGTTAATGCTAGTCACTTGCTGGTTAGACTGTGAACTGAGTAATGGGCCAGGTAAAGCGTTATGTTCGAAACGTTTCCGAACCGCTGCTCATATCAAAGAATAGTGATCATAGAAAGTGATGCTAAAAATTAACAATCAATCGTTTCCATTATCAATATTAAAGAACACTACGATATTGATCAAAGAAAACGCTATTTTATGCCACTATAGGATATGTCACTATACGTTTCGCTACTACATTTAATGCTACTATATGTTATTCTACTAAATATTATGCTACTATATTTCATGCTACTATATGTTTTGCTACTGCATTTTATACTACTATATTTCAAACTGTTATATATTATTCTACTATATTTTTTTAGGCTTTTAGCTACTATATGTTATGCTAATATATTTTTATGCTGCTATGTTTCATGCTACTATATGTTATGCTACTATATGTATTTCATGCTACTCTATGTTTTGCTGCAATATCTTTTTATGCCACTGCATGTTATGCTAGTATATTTAATGCTACTATATGTTATGCTACTACATGTTATGCTACTATATTTATAATAGACGTACACTGCCTGGAGCCAGTGGCGATGTCGGTAATACACTCGACCGTGTATCAGTATGTGCGGGGTTCAAATCCTGGGCTCGCTCGTCATTGACAGCGCTTTCGAGTGAGGAAACTGACGTTAACCTTAACTTTGCTTTTAGCTTTTAAATTTCATGCTACTATATGTTATGCTACTATCTTTTTATGCCACTATATGTTATGCTACTATATGTTATGCTACTATCGTTTTATACCACTATTTGTTATGCTAATACATGTTATGCTACTATATTTCATGCTACAATATGTTATGCTACTACCCTTTTTTACCACTATCTTTTTATACTACTATATTTATGCTACTATATTTATGCTACTATATTTATGCTACTATATTTATGCTACTATATTTATGCTACTATATTTATGCTACTATATTTATGCTACTATATTTCCGATATGATTTCATCTAACTGCAGGTGATCTCATGGCCTATTGACACAGCAATAAATACACATTGACGTCGCCCATTCATCGGCCACGTGTAACTGAAGTCCATCTGTAATTGAACGTTTCAAAATTGCCTCTCACGTCGCTCCAGTATTTACTCGTGTGTCCCGGCATGCCGGCTCTCTTCCAACATTCCTTCATTTCGTCAATAGCAGATTCCTTCTAGAGTCTTCCAAAAGTCTATTAATAAATAATGCTAAATGAGACTTTGGTGCACTAGGCGGGTGAGTCCTTGGAACGAGTCTGTGAACGAATAAGTCTGTGGCTGTCAGATTAATGAATGGCAATCACGCACGAGATGATGGATGGAATTCAATTATATCGATATTAGAATTTGTCTAAGATAATTTAGCTCCATATCTCACATAGTAGCCTTGCCAGTAAAATTTTTATTATTTCAACTACTGCATGGCTATCAAAGGTGGTTAAAATAATAACGATCCTAAAAAGTAAGATTCTTTAAAACATCTACCTAACCATCTTCACGATTTCTCTTTCAGAGATGAGCAGATGGAAAGTATATTTTCGACTTGAATAAGCTGAACAACTTTTGTATTAAACATAATTTGCAACAAACAGCTGGTTCTATTGAGCTAAGTTTCCTACAGTGCCGCAGAAACATGGAGTACCTCAAACCAGACACTCCACAGTTACTTTAACAACCATAAGCCTTTTTAACATTCACGATGTTTTATTTGTTTATCTCAATACAAATATATTGAATTTGTCGCATTCATATAAAAAATGAAACGGCGAAATGTTTAACACGTTTATATATCTAAGCTATTAATAAGGGAACTGGAGTTATCCAAGTTTTTTGTTAAAAATTTATATTTCATTAAAATTATAATGTCAAGTTCAAAATTAATTTGCGACTCAAAACTTGGATAAATCCGATCCTATATATTCGAAATATCTATACAAGCTTTAGAGGACTTGTGGTACAAATTCCTCGTCTGTACTTATCAGAATATTGCTAGAGGTCACTTTTGTAATGCGCACCCTGCTTATATATATATACTGTATATATATATATATATATATATATATATATATATATATTAATATACACATTCACACATACGCGCACACACATGCATACACACATATAGGCTTGCCTATATATATATATATATATATATATATATATTTAGGCCTATATAGATATACATGTATCAACATGTATATATATATAACCTATAATAATATATATATATATATATATATATATATATATATTCTATATATAGATATAGATATACATGTATCAACATGTATATATATATATAACCTATAAGAATATATATATATATATATATATATATATATATATATATTCAAGAACTTTTAGTTTCGTATATCGTAAAATGATGAAGACATAAAACATAAAATGACATAATGCTGAGTTTGCATTAAAAAAAAGAAAACAATTTACTGTAATTTCTCGTCAATCAAACTCCATTAGTCACCAGATGTCCAATTTAAAATCAAAACAAAAAAATTACTGAAAAACCAGCAAACATTTCTTTTCTAAAAAACATAGTTAAGCAATCTGAGTTAACAGCAACTCGTGCAATTCAAATTACAATAGTTACATGTATAATGATCATAACAGTAATTCCATGTACAAAAATCTATTGTCTTTTATTCTGCCAATCTTCGACTTTTCTCCTCCTTTATCCCATAAAGCACTGTTACCATTTATATGCGTTATGGCACTAAATAGAAGTTACATTGTTTTATTGTAGCAGTAAGTCTATCGAAAATAAAAATACTTAGTAATTAACTTGTTGAGCTTCGTTTTTATTCATTGCATTTAACAATTATTTCTGTAATTATATTTTATTCAGAATTTTATATTTTCAGATAATTAACAAGAGTTAATGGTTGAAAAGCGAAATATAACTTAACATCTATATCGTTATTGATTGAAAATTCCCATTTAGGCTTTAAAATTACTATTTTCTACATACTAGTGATTTTTATAAACCACATTAAACTGTATTGATTGATTAATGATTAGCTAAAGAAAATTGTCTTCGATATTATACAGAGATTTCTTCTTGAAATCATTGGGATTGTGCAGTTTTTGTGAAGAGAGCAGTATCAGTATCTAAAATAATCATCAAGGATCGCTGCTGTAGCTTTATTCATGAAATGAGGAATTTTATTAAATTAACTGCGGCTATGTGTCAATGCTTAAGAGTTTCTTCCTTTCAATCGAACGCCTACTCTCTATTCTTCTTCTCTAATCTGTACGACTATAGATCTCAATGGTAATGACGTGCCTGTTTGGAGTGTTAATGATGGAAAACACAAATTAAGTTAATATTAATTACTTTCGCTCTAACTTTTGTGATATACTACTAAAAAATAAATGTTTATAGCAGGTTTAATCTTTCGAAAGGTTATCAGTGACGGACGAGCTGGGGATTTGAACTTCGCACATACCGAGCCTCAGTCGAAATCCGTATCAATCACCGCACAGGCTCAGAGAGTTGAGGTGATTCCACTCTCTCTCTCTCTCTCTCTCTCTCTCTCTCTCTCTCTCTAACTCACTCACTATCTCTCTCTCTCTCTCTTTCTTTATCTCTTAGTTTGTTAACAGCTCTGTTTGTTTCATTTGATTTGTATGTTTTTCTATTTCTTGTGTTTTCACTATCTGTGGTATACATTTCCTCATCACGTCTTTATCATTAGGAACTCAGCAGATATTCTACTTTCTCTAATTACTTGAAAATTGAAAATGGTTTCTCTCCATTATCTTTTGAAATTTCAAAGACACTTATACTTCGTTATTTTTATACTTAATACTTCGGGAAAACGTTAATGACTCATATTACTGACGACGTGGGGCCCACAGAGTAAAAATCTAAGCTATCAAATTTGAAGCATGCATCATAACGCATAAATTACTCACGAGAAACAGAAAAGATTTTATTTTTAATTTAATATACCGAGACAGTTTTATAGAACACGAGATAAAATTTATTAGAGGAGGTAGCAATATCCTACGGAAAATTTGATATCCTTTTAAGGAAATGTGCCTATAAAAATAATTATCTTGCAAAATTTTTAACGGGTTGAGACCTCGATATGCGTAAACTAATGAGCACATGTAAATACGGTTAATGTTGTTCTGTTTGATGTTTAGTAATTTGCCGGATTAATTATGCATATGTGCATATCTAAACGGCATTAAAACATATTAAATTGGTACAATAATAGTTAAATCTGAATGATTTCGAATAGCCCGCTGACTAACGATGATTCTTAATGAAAGGCACGATTTACATTAAAACCGATGACATTAAATTACTGCCATAACTACGTGATTACAAGAACATCTAGTATGCTTACTATTATATTTTTATTCATCTAGTTGCACAATGCACATGCATGTATGTGCAACTAGATGAAGTACGTGCAGTATGTGCGGGTTCAAATCCTAGGCTCGCACGTCACTGACTTCGCTTTCGAGTGAGGATACTGACGTTAACCTTAGTTTTACCAGCATTACATACATGCATGACATAACGCACGTGTTCACGGAGGTTCCTAGTTTACTTGTTGTTTCCGTAGTTTTCATTTTTTCTGCCGTTAACTCCATGATGATCATTAATCGCAACCTTTTGATAGCGCAGCTGCAGCTAGCGCGGATTACGAAGAACTTTATATCATCCTATGAATTTGTTTTTAAAATGATGTCAGCACTGGGAATTCCGAAGCGATCGCCCATCCATGTGCTCACAGAGTTCGACATATCTTAACGGCGTTGATGAAGCGCGTGATCTGTCAACGCTCTTACCACCGATAATTAATTTAACAAAAACAAAGTAATATGAACAAAGTAGCTCAATAAATTATTAATTGAATTAATTTGTATATTATATTTCGCTACTTATGACGCATTTGTTCATGATCAAGTTCGATGTCGTGATCAAGTCTAGATGTTCAAGTCGACTCCCAGGGAATAAATTTAATTGAAGTTTATTGTACTTTTAGGGTTAACATAGTAAGACTAAAATCAACGACTTATGCCTCTAAATTTGATAAATATCAACCAAATTTTAAACTTCGGGTTGAGCTACATGTATGTGCGCAAGTGATTCAGAATTTAAAACTTTAGTGAAAAAGATAGACATCTGAAATCTTAATGCCTTGTGTATTGAATCATTTATTTTTATTTCTTTATTTAGATCACCAAAAGGGTCATTCAACCCTGTACAGTTCACAAGCAATGCAAACAAACAAGTAAATGCAATAAGTGAGCAAAATTTAAATGTGAACCATGGTGACCATAAAACGAAAATATAAAGTAGAAATTAAAGAATTGAAATAAGGAAATTCAAAATAAAGAAAATTAATGATAATAGGTAGGCATAATTATACATTTAAGTGTTGAGAACTTGAAATTATACATATATAATTAATCTATTATTAATTATTATGGATATAATTTATGTCGCAATCAAGCATTTGTGCTATTGGTCAGGCAGTGGTCAAAGCTGCAGAGTAATTGAATCGGACTGGTCAGCTACCAAATTACCAAGCGTCACCTGTGGTAGAATACTGGCAGATTCGTGTAAGAGGGAGATTATTCAAGTTGTGGCGGCCGGACGGGCAAGTCCACACGGCGTAGGCCGAGGGTCGAAACCGGAGTTGATGTCGGAGTATTGATATTTTAGGGATTCTGTGTTTAGATCTTATATTAAATTTTAAGTTTTAGTGTTCGTACATATTAAATTGTAGTGCTTTTTTATTTACTATTAAATTGTGAGATACTATTTAGAAATCTGTGCCTTGACTTCGATATTTTATCAGTAAGGATTAATCGCAGAGATCCTCACAACTACTTCAAATCGGAGTCCCACACGCCTCTGAGAAATACCATCTCATGTGGTGCTAGTTAGAGTAGGCCAAGGCATTAAATTAGAGTCACGGACCGAACAAACGTCCTGTGCTGTGCTCCAACGGCGAGTTGCGACGCGAAGGCAGCATCAGCGACGCGATTATTTTTAATATGTGATCAGTATCATTAATAACTATTTAATAAGTACTGACGAAGATTAATATTGAAAGAGTTAACGGAACGAGATGATCGTAAATTAGGTGGAAGGGATAGCGAGTATCTAGGGCCTTGTACAGCGATATACTTTTCACGACAGAGGGTTCTGAACGATGGTATAGTAAATTCCGAAACTTGTCGAAATTTATAAACAGAATTTACAACATTATTTAATAGTAACGAATAGTTGTGACATAAAAGCATATCATTATGAATAAGTTTATACAGAAATACGCAACAGCAATGTTTATGAATATCACTTAACTTTAAAATTTTAAGTTTTTTAAATATATTGTTCGTATGACTACGAAACTGCATGTTTAATTATTCTAATTTCTCGTTTTTGGAGTACTATCAATTCGTTGAGCAAGGTTTTAGAAGCGTTCCCCAAACAATATTACAATAAATTAGATGCGGATATATTAGACTGTAGTATAAATTTAACATACAATGTTTAACTAACTTAGTTTTAACCCGATGGAGTAATCCAATGGATTTGGCTAATTTTTATGCAGTATAAGAAATATGATATTGCCATGATAATTTTTCATCAAGAATCACTTATAATTTAAATCGCACCAAAAATCACATATAATTTAAGTTTGACAACCATCATACAGGTCGTAAGCAACGATGACGCTTACGACCTGTATGATGGTTGTTAAACTTAAATTATATACTTATAATTTAACCTTTAATAATTATCATCATTAAATAAATTAACTATATAAACGATAGGGAAGTAATTTTATCGTGTCAAGAGAAAGTCCACGGCTGCAGCAGGGACTAATTGGAAAGTTCAGAGATTTATCGCTTAATAAAATCAACATTTATCGCCTACGTGTATGTGCTCCTGAATGCGAAAGTGCTTTCCACAGCAGATCTTGAATAAAAGGCTTCCGAAGTCCTTTGCTAGTTACCGAGTTCGATCCGTTTTAAATGAGGCAGTGGATTATTGCATTAGTGCATGGAATTGAGTCTCCGCGTAAAACATAAAGCCCTTCGGTGACATTGCATCATAGGCATAACTCAGTGCATTTCCTGTCTGGTATTGGCCTATGCCAAATGCGTTTAGACACCAGGAGCGACTGCTTTCTTGTAATGCTTTGGTTTTCTGAGTGTGAATTTGAACTAGTTAACTGCATTCAAGTCAAATATGCATGTAGTATTATTACTGTTTGAAAACATGAATCTAATATAAATATACGGAAACAATTAGGCAGTAGAGCTGTCGTTTCATTTAGAATTCTTCTGGCTGTTGAGAAATGACTTAACAGTCTGCATGATATATCTTACATATGTCATATTCTAAAAGAATATACGTACTATATTACAGAAGTAAATTAATAGCGAAGGTAAAATATAAATCATCTACTCCCGTGAGCTTGCAATGCGCCGCTCAGCTTGAAATTTTCATCAAATCCAACATAATGTACATACATCATCCACTTATAAATGAATTTACTAATTAAATTAAAGAAATCCTTATAAAATGTAGATACAGAATGAACTACAGTATTTTCTATTTGATTTTATGAAGCAAAGTAGATGATCTCTATTTGAATTTTAGCTCTTCGATATCTCGAATGATGGCGCTGACAATGCCGTCTTTCCTGAGATATAATTTTCTTAATAGACCTTTTAATTAAGAAACTGGGTCATATTAAATACTGATATGGAAATGTGAAAAGTTAAGAAATAAAATTTTCGACAGATAAGTTAAGCTAGTTGAAAAACAATAGCAAAATATTTCATTTTATGGTGTTGGTGGGTTCTCTGAAGATATTAAATGATATGTTAATGATAGATTTTACTGTACTGAAAACTTATTTTAATTTATTCACGCCCGTGATATTGATAACTCTCTGGCGTTTAAAGATTTACAAACGAAATTGTTTAAACTTATGCAATTTCTTAGCTCAATTAACGATGCATTTCAGAGGAGTCTAGGAGCGCGTTACGATATAGTTACAATAATAAAAGTATATTATCTTAAATAATAACACGCTATCGTTAGACTTTGAGTCCAAATGGAGTAAAAAGCCATAAGACTTAATTTAACGTTAGTTTCCATATTGCAGTGGATACTGTTAGAGACAGTTTGACTAGGATTCGACGTGATGGCCAAATCGATAGCGTAACGGAATTATTCTCTAATTTTATATCGCCGTGTTGTTCTTTAGAGGAAACTAAATCAGGTTTCCATGAAGGTATTGAGTATTTTTAGTCTTGGAATATCCCGGTCCTTCCATGTTCTTTACAGATGAAAATTTACGAAGGCTGGAAAATACGAAATCGAACTTCCGATTAATGATTTGCTGGTATTGCATTCTAAGAACTCTTGAGTCCAGTGTGGCTATTGGCGATTAATGTGAGAGATAGAGAGGTAGATTAACAGACAATCACATCGAAGTCGAATGTGGAATAATTTGTGACCACCTCGTTTGTGAGCCTAATGTGAATCCAAATCTTACATAACTGTGGAAAACCATGCAACCCGTAACCAGCTATAACCTGTTCCAATCAGCTCAACTCAAATCAACCTCCGAAAACAAAGTTTATGTGGAGAAATTAAAGTAACAACAACGGTAATGGTTATTGAGTATTAAATATACTAATATGCGTCATGATTTAAAAGTAAACGCATATTGCGATTATAGAGGCCTAAAGACTATTTTATATTTCTACAGAATCAACAAGGTTGAAGAAATGGAGCGATTCTAGAATTGTGCCAGTTAGAAAATTGATATATTACATAATTACGAAAGTTTATTATCATATCAAATTTATTGTTGAAGTTACTTGAGCTGTCCTATAAAATTATTCTAGACCTATATTTTGCCGCTGAATGCATTAGTAACTGGATTCAGTGAAAAGTAGTAAAGGAAAGCGAATGAAAGGTAAATTATGTAAAGGAAAGCGACTGAAAGGTAAATTATGTCCTTCTGAATACAGTGTCTAAGCGCTTTGCTTGTAAATTTTTAAATAAATTTCATTCTTTCCTTCTGGAATATTAATTTTTTTCTGTGCCGTTAACATTTAGACAATGCAGACAGTCAGTTGTCAAGCCTACGTTGAAAATTCATTACGTATTCTACAATATTAAAAAGAATTAATAATTTAAATTACAGTATGCGTTACTTCAAATATATTTCAAATAACACATCGCCCCGTTTCCCAAATTCAGTAACAGGCGCAATTGCTGTATAGCTCGGGATACACAAGATTTTGATGTTCCTATCAACTTTGAGAACGACTTTTAGCCGAAATTTTTGTTGATCGAGAGAGGAGGTCATAAAATAAGTCCCTGGGTGGCAATATTGTAACTCCGACTCGATATTTATTTGCAATAAAAGAAAATAGAAAAACGTAACGAACGATCGACTGAGTGCCTATAACAGATATATGAACTCCATTCAGCGAAATGACTGATTTCGAACATTTAATGCTTGGTTTTGCATTATACATGACTTAATTTTAAGTCGGCTATTTCAAAATTACTCATTTAAAGCTCAAATTATGAAGTAATGCAATTATATTGTCCGTTCTTAGAAACATCTGCGCTATACAGAAACAAAAAAGGCTACAATTAATTGCATAGGACTCTAAAATAATTTCATTAAATTCGCTTGAAAGTTATTTTAGAAATCGTAACTTTGATTAATACTTCAAGAATTTAAGATCCTACGCGGTGGTCATTACTTTGTGTCAAAGAAAAACATTTGCAACAATGTTTTCATTTTTATGCAGTCAAAAATAATTTAAATTCTACTTTATCTATGATTTATTTTTGCAAAACTAGTCGAGTTGCAGCCTTCAGCAAGCTATTCTCCTTGTTGCTTGTGGCTGCCAGGTTTAATACCGTTCATATATGACTGCACAAACGAAATTCATTTCACTAAATAGGTTTATTTTGTTGTATTGTTAAATTTTACTGATAGAATATTGATTTGATTCTTAACATCTTTAATTTTTTAAAATCTAATTATTACTTGCGCATTTAATTAAGACTATTTAATCTACATTGTAGACATATCTCTCAATATCTTATAATTACTTCTGAATATCATTTACTGTTTGCTATCATTTTTATTATTCCTAATAAAACACTGTTGTCAGATATTCCTTTTAAATGTTTAACGCTTATTTTTTTACCACGCTTCACCGCTTATGCGTGGCGTTAATGCGATGATATTTTGTCCTTAACGTGTATGTCAACTAGCGCAGAGTTTTGCCATTCAATTGAAGTTTAAATTAAAATTCGATTCAATTAAAATTAAATTTTAAACCATTAAAATTCCTATTGTAATTTTGCTGAAAATTCTAATTTAATCGTCAAAATAAGGACAACTTAGCATAAATGTGATTATTAATTCTCGTAATAATTTTATAATACAATAACTCATAGTTACTTTATGATCAATGCAATACGATATTTTCTCATTCAAATTCCTGCCAATTCTGTCTCCTACATGACTATTACATGGTTATTACATGATTATTACATGACTAATTTCGTTCAACTGTCATCACAAGAATAATTCACGGATATTTATGACTCTTGAGCGGAATGATTGACTAATTACATCCCACTTAAGCGCGTCACATGGAAGAAGCGCTTCCCACGGATACTCTATTCCGCGTAAATACTTGAAGCGTTACACGACGACGACGATCTGTAAAATCCCATCTCGGACTGCTCCAGCTGCAGATAGATATCCGTCTCTTTCACTACCGGCTCGGACTCGTTCAGTCTGTGAGGAATTAACTTCCGTTTCCTCTCCATAAAGAATTTCATGACAGATAATCGTGGGTCTTATCAGCGTAATAACAAAACTGAGAGGCTAGTGTGGCAGGAATTGATAGAACGATTGTCCTGTCACTGACAACGCTTTCAAGTGAGGAAACGACGTTAGCATTAGCGTTAGCTTTAGCTTTTTTATTCCAATACAATTATTACTGTTCTTTCTTTAAGGTTTCGTAATTCTAAGACTATTCTATTAATATTTTTGTTTGTGCGGTTATACACAGTTCTGGAGAGAATTGGTACAGAAATACTGTTGATGAATGCAGTAAGAAATAGGAAAAAGAGTTGGAGAGGACACTTTCTCTGTTGTTTATATTGCAATTGCATCAAAATTTAGTAAAGTCGACACTTGCGAATCGTGCAGTTAACGTTTTATCCATTCTGGAATACTCCGTAAAAGTATGAATAAATAAAATCTGTATAAATAGTATTATTGCTAAAACTATATTTATCAACAGAAGTTCTTTTTTCTAAAATTAAACTAATTACAGGTAAAAAGAGAGCACTGGAACATCTACTTACCTTTACATATTAATTGAGATAAATTTCCACAGTTCTCATATTTCAATACTGTTCTTTTGAACGTTATTTTTGGTACTAATCGATTTAATCCGCATGATTTTCACACTCCCAGTAATGCCAATAAAATATGTTTAATATTTGAATCACTTTAGATCATAAATGACAAATGTTTCTGTAAATAAATGAAAACTAGTAAAAATAGCGTTCTGTGAATGACTGACTGGTAGTACGTTCAAATCCAAAAGTGTTTGACTAATATTAACAAGTACATTCTTTTATTTATTTTATATTATGAATGAAAGGCAATATAGATTACTACAGAGTTTATCTGTTCCCTCATCGTTGATTCATCTTTTTAATTGCTTACTTGTAAAAGGTTTTTCCTATTAACAACATTAGAAACTAAAAAGCTAAGAGGTTGAATCCTACAAAAATAACTGGTGACATTGGGAAGGTTAATCTTAGCGTTTAAACAGTTGAAACTCGTATTGAATGGGCAACAAAATTTAAGCCATATATGCTCATGTACAGGGTGAGTAAAAAAAGTGAACACACCTGCAAAAATTTGAATATCTCAGGCTATTTTCAATATTTTAAAGCAAACTTTTACCAATCAATGAAGGACTAATTTGTGATGGGGTGGCCAAATTTCATCCATTTTAATCTATGGATTGGCCAGACATACAAGTTTCAGCAGAGCAACCCCCCATTTTTTACCTAAAAATGGCGTTTGCTACAACGGTAAGGGCAAATTGCACTTTATGTATATAACAGTATTTAAGTAAAATAACAGTATATAAACAAAATCCAGATGGAAGCATTTCACAATGATTCTCAACAACCTTAACGGTGGCTCTACTTCTACGATTGATATTCTTGACTTTTTCACGATGCAATGTTGGTACTTCTCACTATAAACATATTGCTATATATATATATATATATATATATATATATATATATATATATATATATATATATATATATGTATAATATTATATATAATAATATATGGTAATATATATATATATATAACAATATAACAAATATTATATATATATATGTATAATTGTATATATACGTATTTATATATATATATAAATACATATATATATATATAATATATTGTATATATATAATTATATATATATATATATATATATTTACATATACATGTACGTATTTATTTATATATATATATTACATATTGTATATTATTTATACACATGTATATATATTTAATATGCATGCAGTTGATATATACATGTAAATATAAAGTGCTTGCATAAGTACATGTATATGTATATACTTTGTACATGTAACTATTAGTCCAAGTCATACCAACAAGTATAACTTCCCTACCTATCGTAGACTGCAGTTAACTTCACTACATTCAGTACGTTACACACTATCCAGTGAGGTAGTGCCTGTATCATCTGTTCTAATTCTATAAGAAATCAGCCTCAATCAATCCCTGCGAGTCTAGTGGCGGATATCTCACACCCACTGAACGACTGCATGGAATAACCAGCTGAATGATGCACTGAGGTATTCAGCGGATCTCATTGATACACTGAGGCATTCAGCGGATCTCATTGATACACTGGGGTATTGAGAGGATTTCACTGATACACTGAGGTATTCAGAGGATTTCACTGATACACTGGGGTATTAAGAGGATTTCACTGAAGCACTGAGGTATTCAGCGGATCTCACTGATGCACTGGGGTATTCAGCGGATCTCACTGATGCACTGAGGTATTCAGCGACACTGATGCACTGAAGTATTCAGCGGATCTCACTGATGCACTGGGGTATTCAGCGGATCTCACTGATGCACTGAGGTATTCAGCGACACTGATGCACTGAAGTATTCAGCGGATCTCACTAATGTTTAGAGGCATTCAGCGAATCCGAGGAGCTTGTTATTCTGACCATGGAACTGGTGTTTACCTTGCGTACAATCGATCGAAACTAAACGAAAAACATTTTTTTAAAAGTAAAAGTTAATACAATAAAAAAACTGACTGTTACTTATTTTCTTAAATATTTTCGTTAGATACTTTTTATTTATTAGCTTATATTTGTACAGAAGAATATGTATTTTACCATCTTTTACCTTAGTAGGCTATATCAGAGAGCTTAGGGGTTTTTGAATCATCTCTCTTTTATCGGTTACTAATTTGGTAACAACAGCATGACAAAATTGAAGTAGCACTACTACAAATTGTAGTGAAAGTTGGTTGAAGTACAAGTCCACTGAATGTCGATATTTCTGTATAAGTAACTTTATAAAAATTCTGCTACTCTAGGCTATTGGTATTATTTTCATTACACGGGGCCTAGGCCCCTAATGTCATGGATTCGATCCCACAGCTTATCTTAATTTGCCATTATTTGATGAACAGTTTCGTAAAAGTATTTGTAATTTAAAGCATTACTCTTCTTCTTTACAAAATATTTATCGTCATACTAGTCAAATGCTGGCTACAAAAATTGGCATACTAGACGTTTAAGCTCAACCATCAGGCTTCTGAGCCTGACCTTGAGTCAACATGCAGTAGTAGAAGTATATGATGTACTATTAAATAAAATAATGACGCAACCAATGACCACGTTTTCCTTTGCAAACAATATTTATAGCAATATGGAATATTAAGATGCAGTTTTATCTTTATAATCCTCTGGGAAATAGAGCTAGCTGAATATCCTCTATCCGCCAATAATGGTATTAGCTACAGATAGTTAATTTAGTCAGTAAAATAGTTAATTTCGTAATTAACTGTAGTCCTCTGTGAATAAGAGAGTTTTAAAGATAGCTTAAAACAGTCATTTTTCATCAAAGTTCAATTCATCCACCATTCGGTTTCATTTCTCTACAAATTAAAGTCGGTTTCATATCTCGAAATGAATAAACCATCAGACTTCTCACCAATATCAGACTTCATAGCTCATCTGTTTAACCAATTTCTACTTTTATCCGTCCTTTCTCTTCCCAACTAATAATCGCAGGCAGATTCAGTTCTTCTCGCAATCTTCCACAGATCCGCTTATTGGCTAAATTTTCCGATAGACCCGGCTTATCATGTTCGAGATAAATCAGGCTCGCGGATTCACCTCATCAGCCCCTCGGGTCACATTTCTATTCACCGCCGGGCGGCCACGTCGATAGCTAGAGACTAACATCGCAAAAAGCTCTCTCGACAGACGATCGGTTTTAGCCCGCCAGTCACCTCGTACTACAAATCAGCGAATGAAGTCCGGCGGGATTTGGAAACAGAAGTTTTTAGTCTGTTGCACGTAGTGAACGTGGAGTCATCTGTCGGGGGGACAATTGAGATGGAAAGTTCGATGTCGATTTATTGATTTCAGTTTATACAGTTCAGAAATAATCAAATATGCTTTTAAGTGGAATTGGCGTTGTTTGATTATACCTCGTTTTACTAAAGAAACTTTGTGCTAATATTGCTGAAACAAGCTGTTTCGGGCAGTCTGTTTTAATCAGTTCAACTGTTGGCTCCGCTTTTGTCCTCATTAAACTTACATTCATATTAAACGGAGCTACTATATTTCATCCAGAGATTATAGAAATTTTCAAGATCTAGAAGGTAATTTACCCTAAATAAAATTCATATTAGCGAGTACATTTACAGCCACTTAATAGAAAATAGTTAATAAAAATTACTGCATAATAATTTAAAAGTATTTTATCCACCGAAAAATTAAAACTGTCTAATTAGGGCTCAGCGTTCCTTGGCTTACGAAAACGAGAATCGAGCCATCATCTGCTGCATTGCCAACCAACACGATACGGATATACTATATTTTGAAAACAATCTATTAATACAAATTTTACGTCTTATATGAATCACCTTATATGAAAATATCACGACCGCTTCCACAGAGATGCAAACAATCATAAATCTATCAAAGACGTACTTGCACGACTGCTAAGAGAGAAAAGCAAATAGAATTAGGAATTACTGATACAAAAGCAAAAACTTGGCACCGGATGTACAATACATGTTATGGATTCGGAAAACAAGTGACCGCAGTTTGCGGAAGAAGATTCTCAGTTTGTTCTGAAGATTATTGCGTACAGATTGAAAAGTCTGACATCTTCTCGTCCTCCTGTCGTAATGTAAACAGTCGCGTAGTTACGTCGCACTTTATTTACGACGGACACATATTAACCGCGCAATGTCTGAACTTATGCTAGGTTTATGGCCGGAGGTCCGCTGTGGGCTCGAGAAGAAATTTTAAGAACAAATAAGTCAAATTATTATGATTGCTAAAAATCGAGTGGTGAATAGTAAACATATGTTGGAAATAGATATTTCGAAACATTCTGAGAAATAACTCGTAAAATATCTAATTAAAACATCACTTCGCCAACAAGGGATTCATTTGCTGTCTGATTCAAGCTGATTTTCACACGAGATCATCAGATGAAACTTTCAATGAATGTTTCTGTAAAGTGACTAAATTTATTTTTCTATCATTTACATGTCTAGTATATAATCTTCTTAAATAGTGAAACAGTCAAACAGATTAAATAGTTAGCCTGGAAAGCTAACTTGTTATTCTACAGATCCGGGTATAACCCACCGGGGTCCATTCACCTCAAGACCAATCCTAAACTTCCATGAACCCACCTGAAACTTTACGCCATGATCTAATTAGATATTCCAAATATCTTACTTGTTCCCAAGTAGAGAAAATTCATTTACAGTACTTTCACTCTATTTTCTGCCTATCGGCAGGTCCGTGATACATATTCATACTCTCGAGTCTGCTTTCACGCTCCATATAGAGCACTCCATAGATCAAAAGTAAATCCCTTTATAAAAGGCTATGCCTTGCTCTTATTTTGCTTGCGTAGCCTATAGCTTGGGAGAATATATGGCTTCTGAGGTGGTTTCCCGTTGTCTTCCCCAGTTTATGCTCTGTTTCCTCGTAAGACACGTGCCGTTAGCGGTTGGCCTAGTATTAGTAGTCCCTGAAACAACACGGGAATACATATATTTACTTAAGACAGTAATGTATCAAGTACAGAAATAAATATATTGACATTACTTTACTAGATCTATTTTTAAACTGGCTGATGAAAAGCCTACAAGACCTTTCTCATTGTGTTACCTATGAAGTGTTGTATAAATTACTGGTCTTCATGGATGAGACGCTATTGTATTATATTATAAACTGCCTATTAGAAATAATCATTAACATATAGGCAAAACCATGTATCAAATTTATCGAATAGGGCCTCGATTTTCGCAGACTAAACTTTAAATAAAATAAATAATATGCACTTGCTTTAGAGATCAGTAATGAGCCGGCTCAAAAACAGTTACGAATAAAACTGGTTACATTGGAGTCCATTACAAACTTAATTTAACGGCCACAACCTGCCTTTAAAGACCAACTCATATGTGAAAATGAATAGGAAAGCGGAAGATAGAGAAGAGTGGAGGCCTTATATACCATGGACCTGCCAGTGTACCAAGAGAGAACCTGGCTTAACCGGTCACAACCTGACTTACCAGCCACACGTAACTTACCAGCCACACCTGACTTACCAACCACACCTGACTTACCAGCCACACCTGACTTACCGGTCACAACCTGACTTACCTGTCACAACCTGACTTATCAGCCACTCCCGACTTATCTATCACAACCTGACTTACCAGCCACTCCTGACTTACCTGTCACAACCTTACTTACCTGTCACAACCTGACTTACCAGCCATACCTGACTTACCGGTCACAACCTGACTTACCAGCCACACCTGACTTACCAGCCACACCTAACTTATCAGCCACACCTGACTTACCAGCCATACCTGACTTACCCGCCACACCTCATTTACCGGTCATGGATACTCCTTTGTGCCGTTTATGTGGAAGCCGTGATATACGCATTTTTTCATCTTCACTGTTTAGGCTATTTTCGATTTATCTTGAACATCTATAAACCGTGAAAGATTCACTATTTTGACATGTTGTGAATTAAATTTTACGACAGCATAAAAATTAAAATAATATAAAATCTAAATGAAGTGTTTATTTAAAAATAAGAACAAGAACAATAACTATAACATATTAATAGCAAAAGACATGATTAGTCATGGGAATAAAATAATTGATAGTAACCGGCCAGGATCTTGTAAAGCAATCTCGAAGGCCGACAACCGGCTATGACACTGCTATAGAAATTGTCAGAGGTTAAGGCTAGAAATATGTTTCTGATGTCGATTAATTTAACTGTGTATACTTGGCTACTTCTAATCTAAAGTCTAACAATTAAAATGGGCTGCACGAAGCTGCGTCACATAGAGAGTAATATTTTACTCCAACTGTCTTCAGTAGAATTTCAATATTCCCATATTGTCAGGTTGAAATGGATAATTTAAACTGCAGGCGTCTGTTGATCCAGTAATATCTGTAGTCGCCAACTGAAGCGGACATGGTAATAATTGTCAAAATGTCTGAAGTGTGTAAAAGCCCTGTAGCTCAGATCTGACAAATATTTGATGGAAAGCCTTCGGAGCTTCTAATTCTGTATAGCCATGAGGGTGTATGCCCAATTCAAACAACGTTTCTGATCCAATGGGATGTAGCGATATTTATATATTAAATATAACAAGGCTTCCAATCAGAAAGTAATTATAATTTCCATGTAATAGAAATTTTTTTCGCCCATCTTGCACCTTGCTCTAAATAATATTACACACTTTATCTTCCATTTACTTAAGCATATGGTCTTTTGCATTCGAATTAAATATTTTTATTTTTTTTGCAATTACCTAATTATATTTACTATTTACTAAAACATAAAATTTCTATAGTCTATTTTACATTAGTGTAATTCAATTATGTAAACATTAATTTAGTGTTAGTAATCATCATACACCATTCACTTACATTACGAAGATTTTTCTAAAGGTTAATAAAGTAGTTTTTATTGATTTCACTTTTTTCATAAAAATTTTGATTATATCACAACAACATTGCATTTGTGAATAGGCAATATTAAATGAGTGAAATGCATGAAAATTGAATTTAAAAATTTAATCCTATGCTTATTAATCTTATGCATATCAAAGAATTGCATAATATTTCGTCTATATCATCATTAAAAAATGTAAAAGCTATTTTGACTGTTAGTCAACAAAATTGTACTGACAAAATTAATACTATTCTCTAATATTTGCAAGAAATAAAGAAATTATCAGCTCAGAGAATAGTGAACGAAATTTCTAATATCAATTTCAATACTCGCACAATTTTAAAAACTTTATGGTTCACCTCAGAGTTTATACTAATACTAAATTGAATAACTTTTAAATCAACATTTGATATATAATATCGGTTGATCATTTTGGTATTAAATAATAGATTCTTAATTGGTAACATGCACCTTAACCGATGATCACTCTTAAGACGTATGTATCAAGGTCTATTCCAGAAGATAGAACTTGATAAAAGAAGCAATTGAAGAAGAATGGAAAGATCCTAAATTGGAGAAAGATGAAATAAAATTGATATTATCTGTCTTTAAAAAGATTCATATGCAGATGATGAAAATTTAGACTATTGAGAAATACAGAGGATTTATAAACATGGACCTGCCAATAGGTAGTTCAGTAGTACAGGAAAAATTATCAACTTACAATATATGTGATTTATTTGAACTTGAACCAGCTTTCCTGAGATTACGCTCATCTTGAATCCATTCTGCCCTCATTTAAATAACTGGAAGTTGATGCCGCTTTGACAATTCTTTGAGTTTTATCAACAATTTTTGTGCTATTTTTAAATGTAAATAGTGTCAGGATACGGCACATTCATTTTCAAAGATGACAATATTTTTTCGTTTATGTAGGCTTGTATACAATGTTGCATTTAAAGCAGCCACTCTTTCGGTCCAATTGAAGGAAAGGTTCGACGTTCTCTAATGCATTTTCGCAGGACTGAATCTGACGGGGAAGGGCAATTGATTTGGTCGGACAATTCGATTTGATCGAATAATCACATTTTCTACAGATTCGGACGGAATACAAATTTAAATCCTTTAGGCTTACTAAAGTTCTATATTTAGGTTAGATTCAGTCCAAGTAATTAAACGGCTACTATAAAGTTCTGCTTTTATCCTGTGGCTAGACCATTAGTTGATAGCTGCAAGACTACAAATTACTATTGAATATCTATATGTTCTACTACTTCCACTTTCCGTTGTAGGTTAAAAACACATCTCTTCCCGCCCTAGATTTCACCTTGCCAGACTGTTTTTTGATCACCGGACCTGCACCGTTTAGCGTCTTTTTCTTTCTCGTCAGCACATGTTTTTCAGATCGTTTAGGGCGAACCGATTTGTACAGACGTACGATGGGGGGTCGTCAAAGAATGCATCCGTGTGTGAGACAAGGGACGTTAAAACCATTGTTATTATTATATCAAAGCCATATTGTACTTTTTGTAATTTGTACTGAAATATTTTGCAAATAATCCAAGTAATATTACACATACATACACATATACACACTCACACATCTACCTATCTATCAAAACTAGCTTCCCGCTTTGAATTTCACTAAAGTTGAGAAGAAACATTCTTATTGCTGGAAATATTTTTTAGAAGCACAATAACACAGCCACTAATGAAGGCAACAGTAGACGGCTCATTATCTACGTATTTAAGTTAAGCTAGAAAATAAAATAGGTGCATATATGGTAAATACGATTATGGGAAATATATTTTATCTTATAGATTGAACAACTCGGTAAATAATATCTCCGGTTTATTAGTTCCATCCTATAAATAACACACAGAAAGGTTTAGGACACTTATGGTTGCTAATTTTGATTGTGAAATTATTCAGAAAATGAAATTATTAAATTACAAATTCATGTAAACTATATTTGTTTACTTGTATGGATGACATTAATTAGAGTGTTACTTAAATTACTAAATCCCTGGTTTAAATAAACTCATCCAGGCTCTGGAAATGACCAGACGCTGATTTTTATACTATAGTAGGCTATTCTTAGCAAGTAGTTGAACAGTAATCGAGATGCAAATTTTCTAATCAATGAATTACTTGAAAATATTTATTTTCAACCCATTAATCCAAAGACTGAAGAGCCAGCTAGTGGCTATATTTATTGAAGCCTTCACATATATTTAAATAGTAAATCCAAAATGTCAAAGCATATTTAAAATATAAACTACAAACACTTAGCAATTAGACCCACGGTTAATGTAACTAAAAATCACAGTCGCCAACGAAGGAAAACCTTATGTTAACGTCAGTTTCATCTCTCGAAAGCCATTTCAGTGACGGACGAGCCCAGGATTTAAACCGCACACAAACTGATCCGCAGTCGGATAACTTACCGACATCACCACTGGTTGGGGGACAGTGGTGTCATCGATAAGTTATTAGACACGATATTAGGTACACATCTAATAACTAAATAATTATCACACAGGATAGCTTAGAAAACAGTTGAAGTCACGTCTTGGTTCTCTACTCTAATATTTATTTAGTCATTTAAAATGCAATGCGATCAATCAGTGAATATTAGTGTATTCGCACACGTTGGAAGCTTATTTACAATACAAAAAAGACCACCAGGTTAATGTTTAGTTTTTCTATTCAATCAAGCTAATCTTTTCCACAGAATAAGATCTGATATAATGCTTTTGACGTAATATACGTAATGAATTTGAAGTTTCAATATCATGCAACACAAGAAATTTGTGTTAAATACACTACTAACACAAATTTCAGTTACAACCCAACATTTTATCTTCGGTCAAATAAAGTCACTAAACTGGATTCTGACTTAGACAACTAACTCAGAGTTCAATATAACTCAGAGTTCTAGAGTTCAATATAACTCAGATTTCTAGAAACTGACAGAAGTTTGACTTGATATAAGGAAATCAATAACTACGTCAACACTGCTCTTTTAATATTCATGATCTCTTCAGACCTTCTTTTCAATTGGATTCCTTGACTTCGTCCAAGCTCTTTGTGCGTGTCCCACGTTCCTCGTTCCACTTCCTGATGTTGTTACTCTTCGTCTTTCCAGGATTCTTTCTGTTCTTTGTCTCGTGTCAATCTTATTGAACAGTGCACGTAGGTCTATATTAATCCGGCCTCAAGCAAACACGATAAACTATCTCGACATGAAATGCTAAAACATATTAAGATGTCAAACTGGTAAATATATAAAAGCTGGTAAAAGCTAATGTTAGCATCAGATTCCTCACTCGAAAGCGATGTCAGTGACGGACGAGCCCAGGATTCGACCACTGCACATACTGATCCGCACCGACATCGCCACTGGCTCCAGCCGGTCTACAAAAAACTTAGTATTATAAATTCTTAGGTCAGTCGAATGACATGACGAATATTTAATTAGATTATAGGTCGGCAATGGTTAAGTGTAATTACTTATTCTAATTCAGTGAGTGCATCCTTGTCATTAGTACATTATGGCACATGTTTAGTGTACTTTCTATTTTACAAATATTATCATTTGTGGTCAAGTGCGAAGTTTGTATCAGTTACAACTACACATTCTGTGAAATGTTTTGAAATAAGACATATTTTCTTCGAAGTGTTACAATCTTACGTCTATTCACTCATCTATCACTACTTATGGCATACATACTTTACAATTCAGTCAAATTCCATGCGCTATCGTTAACTTCTCTGCAGGCGAGATCTACGCATTTATCCCGACTCGATTACGTTTCATGGAGAATCTCTGCTGCACAAAGTCTGATTTAGAATTGATTCGATGCTGGTGTATGGTGACTGGAGATTGCGTCACGATTGTCAGAGCTACACAATCAAAATCTCTGATTTTAACTGCGAGCGTCAAGTCGAACGATTTGAGGAAAAAACGAATGCTATATTAGTTTATAGGAGCATGCCATCTCTTCCAAATGATTTTTATCATCATATCGGCACTTTTTATGATCTCTTTCTCTTTAGCATATGCTTGTCGCTTAGTTTAGGTATACCAAACTGCAGTGACATGTGATAGAGGGACGTCCCTGACGTCATCCTCGTATGTGGAAACGTATTTTTAACCTGTATTATTCTCGTTATTTTTATATAATTTCTATTTTCTTATTTTTACCCCTGGCGTAAAGAACCCGAGGTCTGATAAACACAATTAGAGCAATACGTGCTGAATCGCCGCCCGGCTATACGAGATCATCTAGTTGCCTAAAAGAATAGCTGAAGCAGACAGCAGACTTATTATTATTACTATTATTATTATTATTATTATTATTCTACGGATATAATAACAGCTAGTAGCTAATGCCAAGTCTAAGATCAGTTTCCTGTCTCGAAGGCATATCTGAGACAAGGCGAGCAGTAGATTTAAATCCTGCCACCTCATCTATGAATCGATCCGCAGTCGGATATTTTAATAATGTGCTACGGCCCAGTCGAATTCAAAATGAAAATAATTTTAATATAATGTTGTTACAATAACTATATGGTTATTATAAGTGGTCAATTGTTTAATTGGCTTTAGCACCATGGCTTTAACTTTTTTATTTTCGCCGATATTCAGATGCATAGAACGCAAATCAATCACTAATTAATCAATCACAATTCAATGTCTAGTTAATCAATAGACGAAGATGTTAGTGAAATCGCATTATGATTCTAAATGTACACTAATTTGACTAAACCGTTAGGAAATGCAATGAAGACCTGAGCTCCTACTAACTGATCTCCCATCATGGCAGTCTCCCATCATGGCGGTCATCCATCATAACGGTCTCCAATCATGGCGGCAGTCATGTCTACTAGATGCAATTCTACTCGTCAAGAACTTGTCATAGAAACATCGTGTCAGAGAGTTGAGTTCGATAAAGTAATGCACTTGAACGCCTTGTCAGATTTTGACGGGAAAATGAGCCACGACATAAAAAGGTGACAATTGATTTCATTTGAATATCTGATTGTGGAATTTAAGCTTAAGTTTTGAAAAGTTATCGAAATTGTTAACATATAGAACTAACATTTCAATCAAAACCTCGATTTATAGACTTATCCGATTTGGTGTTTAAATATGGAGCTTAGTAACATTGGAAGTGAAATGTTAAGTCAATTTACACCATGAAATCTTGCCATGATTTTAGGTGTAATAATGGATGTCTATTTCTACGGAGTAGTCGGATAGTTTATATCAAGTCTGAATAGTCTAAATGCCAAGGTATTTCAATTCTAAAACGTAGTTTAGACTAATTGAAAGAATTCAAGAGAGTAGTAAGACAAGTTGAGATCATTTCCGCACAATTTAAAACAAATGTTAATTTTTTTGAAAACAAACTAGTCAAGTACAAACTAATGGATTCTTAACTGTTATAGTCAAATCATACAGAAAAGTCATTATACCAGGAAATCTATTTAGCGATAAAGATGATAGTAAATGTACAGTATGTCAAACACCTTTTCTTAAACAATATTTAGAATATTTTAGCCAAGAGAAACTGGAAAAGTTATTAAATCGTTTACAACATCCTGTATGTTCATGGTAAGCACCATACTACTTGTTTAAGTTTTTCTTGTAAATGTCATTTGATTACCATGATCGCTTGCATCTTAATCTAGTGTTGGGTTTGCATTTCTCATGGCAATATATGCAAAATAAAATGCATAATTACAATCTTATAAAATGCATAATTATAATTTTTATTATTATATTACAAAATATTACATTCCATAATTATATAGGTATAGGTTATACAGTTGATAATTGCATTAAGAAATAGTAAGAAGAGTTGGATAGACTCATTCTAAGCGGGGAAAGTCTGCTAAAGGAGGTCACGGAAGGCAGAATGCAAGGAAGTGAGGCAGAGGCAGACCGAGATAAGTAATGTTGGATGATTTAAAGATCCACTCATAGGTGGACATGAAGAGAAAAGCAGAAGACAGAGAAGAGTGGAGGCGTTATATACCATGGACCTGCCAGTAAACAGTGCACTGAGAGAGAGAATTATATAGGAATAAGATACGCGTAATTTTCAAACAAATATTAGAAAATATAATTATACTATTAATTCCCATGTTCCCGGGTCGAGTCCAGGACACTGAAAATAGACCAACCGCTAACTGCATGACACTTTACAAACAACAAGGATACTGGGACATAATATGTATTTGTTCACATTGAAAGTAGTTCGACATTCATTGAAGTTCTTATTCAAAGCATGCTGTCTCTCATTTAATTCCTTATACTATGATTTACCACACGCTTATGAACTATGCTGCTTCACTTCAAGGTCTTGCTTTAGTGGTCACGTGACCGCACGAGAAAATCGCAATGAAGAAAATTGCTAATCTGTAACATTTAACAATGAGAGATTGCCCTAGGCCTCGATACTGGCGGAGGTTTAGTCACCGACCCTCAAATCCAATATTTGCCCAATGAATCCGATTTATCAGACCTTCCACCGATAAGCTGATCCGGTGGAATGGATTCTACTTCCTGTGTAACGACATCAACACATCCATAGTTCATCGCCAGTGCATTTATTATCGCTCGGCTCTCGCTAGTGCACGACTAATATCGTTTTCCTAACGAGCTTCTTCAACTTCCTTGCGTTAATAACTTCGACATAAGCTGACGACCCTGATATGTTAGCCAGAATTAAATACGTACTGTGTTTACTTTGAGTGAAGCCTTTGTAATAAAGAACTGAATTTATGGGCTGAAGATGAGTTTAAAAGTTAAAGACAGATTTAACGTCAGTTTCCTGCTTTATAGCATGTTTGTGACGGCGAGAGTATTGGATTGGAACCTTGTAATTACTGATCCGCTGTTGAATAGCTTGCCAATAAGTCACTGGCTCAACTCCAGTTTATTGTCAGTTTCATCTATAGAAAGGGCAATATCAGGGTCAGACTGGCATAGGATTTGAATCCCTCTTCAGTTAATCCGTAGTAATTAATCCAGTCAATCGAAATCCAGGAGCAGCCGATTTTATTTATGTGCTTTGCTTTTTAGAACTGATATTATACCAACTGGCATTTTGATAACATTTGTTAACCAATCCTGCCATGATGTAGTTCTATTTTCTCTTCTTTTTGTTCACTACGTATTTCTCATGTAAGACACCTATGCCTATACCTATACCTATATAATCATGGAATCTAATGTTATGTAATATAAAAATAATAAATTACAGTTATGCATTTTATTTTGCATATATTGCGATGAGAAATGCGAACTCAACACTAGATCAAGGTGCAAGCGGTCATGGTAATCACATGACATGTGCACGAAAAACTTACATATGTAGTATGGTACATATTTCGTAAGCGCATATTATCTGTAATTAATTAATACAGTCATTCGACGGTGGCAAGCTAGATAAGAAGTATATCATCATCACTGCCGGCAGTTGTTCATATTTATGAGAACTCTCTGAAACATGGTACTATTTTATTTTAGCACTATTTTTATTTTGATTGGTTTCAGTGCATAAGGTGTCGAAGAGCTTATGTTGTAATAGATTACATTTCTTTCTATCTCTCAGTTTACAAGACAATGTTTTAGAAAACCTTCAGTAATATTAGCTCTCTAGCTGATTATCTCAGTACGCACAGAAACAATAATTGCAAATTGAAGGTAACGATTGTCAATGACAACATCAAGCACTGTAAAATTAATGTCAATTACAACTTTGAGCACTGTGGAATTAAAGCTACGCTGATAAGCATAAATGAAAGGTCCATAATGGAGTGAAAATCACATAGCAGAAATATTTTAAGGATGAGAAATTAATAGAAAGTAATGACTTTCTATTAATTGTTGCTAAATAAAAGCAACAAAAGCATCATTTATAAACTAAATCATTTCTTAGTAAGTTGGTTAACTGCAACATTTTAAGGAAACTTGTCTCCAAAATCACCATCATAATCATCATCATCTTTTACGTCTTGAAAATCTTAATTATAAAGCAGTTTAACCACATAAAGGTACTTATACATATTATAAGTATATATTTAGCAATATAGCTAGCAATATAGCCAAACACATTAAGCTGACTGAGAATACACTGAATGCAGATTCGGTCAATGGATCACTTAAGATAACATGACGTCAGAGCCAAATGGAAACTTAACTTTACATTTAGGAAGCAGCCCAAAGATCTGCTCATTCCTCTCAGTTATTATTCTGTTTTCATCGTAAATTACGGTCAGTTATTTTCATGAGGTAAGGCGAAAATTAATCAATACTTATCGGGTCAAATGCTGAACGACTCCGCCGAATTTTCATTGGGCGCCTAGAACTGCGGCACGAGTAGTACTGGATGACCTGTAGGGAGGGTTCCATTGGACACTGGATAGCACGAGTCGACCTGCACGGAAAACTTAATGGAAGTCTTATTTCATATTCTTCAACAAACAACACAACGACAGTCCTCCGGGTCGAACGCTTTCTGATAATTTTCAGGAAAAGATGATTTATGCACGCGTTGTTTGCGGTAATACTCACTGATGATAAACACTCGAGAATTGCATAAAACTGATATTTAATAGCTGTAGGACGATGTATAATTCTGGAGTGAGTGTGTTGGTGCTTTGTACTTAAACATGATGTAGTTTTGTCAACTAGTGGGTCTCTATCGTATGGTAATTAGAATTTATAGATAAGATCCTTACAACATAACTCCTAATTTTATAGCATGGTATTGATTGACAACGTCATTATTCTAAAGTAAGCCTACACATTAGTTTTGATCATAGAATAATAATAATAATAATAACAATTAGAGTGCTACAGTCATCAATGACAACATCGAGCACTATAGAGACAAAATCAAGCCGGCGAGCAAAAAGAAGGTCCAAAAACGGTGCAAATTCCAAAATCCAGTTAATCAGTCCAAAGTAATCAGATATTCAGTCCAAAGATAATCAATCCAAAGAGAGAACCCGGTTCTACCCTCAAAATAACATTATTTTACGCTGCCAAACCAAGAAATTAGACTATACATGTTTACCATAAGCTCATATCATATTAAATAATTATTAATAAAAATGAAATTTCGAATCAATGATTATTAAACATGATCAAAATAACAATCTTATTATATTCCTATGTGATTATCATATCGACTATAATGTGAATTTAGCAGAATATTGTCAAATCAGAAAGTGCATAAATGGTAAATTTTCGGATTGTATTGTTATGAAAGATGTACGTGATGTTTGCTATATACTCTTGGTGCCAGCAAACTGTGGAGCACCGATTGTCATTCACTTACGGTAATTCACCAGGACTCAAAGGGACCATAAATAGCTGGAGTGACTGGCGTCAACCATATTTGAAGCGGTTTCTGATGGTAGTTAGTGGTTGAAGTAGAAATGTTCCGTTATGGTATCTCTATAAATCTCCGGGCCCCTAATAATTATTCCGGACTCCGAATAATCTTGAATAATACGAATTTAACAGAATTGTAGTGGGATCTCTATTGCCTAAATCGGTAGGCCGAGGATAGCAGAACCTATGGTATCTCACTAACCTTAACCAATGGTGGTAACACATTTTCAGAAAGTTTGGCATTTAAAGGAAACCAATTAAAGCAATCGTCTTATTAAATAAATCAACAATTTTGTACCATTTGTAAATAAAACACAAAATGTGCTCGAAGAAGGATGAATTTAGTTACAGTCATCTTGTTATTAAAATAGCAGTATCTCTGATACCAAGACTGCAACCCAAATAGTATAGTTTTTCAAATCTGGAAAAGATCGAATCATGCATCACATTAATACAAATATTAGTCCATATATTACTGTGCGCGACACAGTTATAGCCGTGGTAACTGTGTTTGTCGATATTTTGCATACACCTACGTACATGTAAATATGTGGTTCTGTAGAAATCAGTTTTATAAGTATATATGTATATTATATATATATATATATATATATATATATATATATATATATATATATATATATTATATAATATTATATATTTAAGTATATAATTACACTTCGCAAATAGTCCCAGTGTATATATTAATAGGTTTTGGTGGAATAGTCGCCATTGGTACTTGTAGTTAACACGTCAGGTAGGATCAACATCCTAGGTTGGGATTCTTCTGTGATGGAATATCTAAAGAGAAAAACAAAGTACTAAGCTAATGGGTAAACTGCGTCGAATCAATAATAATGTTGCACTCGAAAATTGCTAATGTCTTGAATAGCGTCATATACACGGAGAGGCTAAAAATTTGGTATTTTACTGAAGTTTTAAAGTGTACATCAAAGTATGCCACTGTCATGAAGTTGTTTCACATAAACTTGAAGAAAAATTTGTGTTGGATAAAAGGAAAACAAATTTTGAAGATTCTTAATAATAAGCAGACTTTAATTTTTTTCAGATCTCGAAAGTTCTCTAATCGCATACATTAAAAATGTCATTTTAAGTGTATCTAGTCCTTCATGCATAAATGTAGGTCTTATATATTTATATATAATATATATAATATATATAATATATATAATATATATAATATATATAATATAATATATATATATATATATATATATATATATATATATATATTTAAGATCGTATACGTATGAAGTGTGAAAGTAAAGGAAACTAAGACTCTCTACGTCCTTTTTCAGTTAGAGTCTTACAGAGCATGTTGCTATGATGTGGATTGCATTGGAAATGTCTTTACTATCTATACTATCTATTTATTTCACTTTAAGCATAATAAGAAACAGCTTGCAAATTAGATACATCTAACCAATATGCAGTACATAATACTAGAGATGGTGAATAGACAAGAAGTACTGGTGAATAAATGCATTCATCATTTACATCCACTGGGCCATCAGATCATTACTGGAGGAATAGCACAAGAGGCTGGGTGAAATATTCTCGCAATAATTTTTAAAATGATATGGGGCCACCATTTAAATCTTTAGATACTTATATTAGAGAATTTTTAAACCTTAAAATGGAGACGAATTCATCGAAAATCGTCTATATGTTTAAAACATTTTTTGTGAGTGAATACATGTTTACCGAGCAATTTATAATTAATATAATTTCAAATACTGATACATGTGAGATCCAATTTTGAGTACCAAGGGGGCAATCTAAGATTAAAAATAGCTTATATAAGAAGGAAAGTAAACTACAAGGGTAAAAATTATTCCAGTTGTTAAATCAAAATCAGTGTTAGTTGCCTATGTCAATTTGATTTGTTAATCAGGAGCCAGAAGATATATTAGCCTTTCAAATGAATGTTGTAAATTGCCCTTCTTAAATTTGTAAGCCAATTCTACTCTTAATCATGCCGAAAACTGTTCAATGATAAAATTTCCATTAATCTCACAAATGGACAAAACGTCGCCCTGGTGCAAAACTGTCGTATCTCGATTTTGCACAAATTGACATTTTACATCATTAGAAGCGTCTTTTCATGGCGCTTCGATCTGTGGTACACCCATACGCGGCTAACTACTAATTATTGTGCAGGAGTCAAATTAGCAAAATATATGTTTACAGGTATAACATTATCTACCAATAAAGGTCTTTATTATTTTTATATTCCAAAGTTTAACTAAACGTTTGTGCAAATTCTAACAGTGTCAAATTAAATACACTGCACTTTACTAATTTAAACACTAAAAAATACAATCCACAGCAGTTTTCTATTTTCGACAGAGCAGGTTTCAGTAACAATTTTAGAAACTGGTTATTTGTTACTTGATTAAGTTATCACAAAAGGCCTCCCTTGAAAAGTTTGCTTATCGAGATGTCAGTCTTTCACTAGCCATCGTAAAGCTTAGGCATTAGGATACTTTAAGATACTTCTTAATTTATTAACGGTTTAACGTAACTTAGTGTTTATTTCCCAATGCTTTACCAGGCAACTGAAGAATATGCAAATCTGTAAATTGCACACGTCGTAAGAGGCGACTGAGCATGAACCGAGGAAGGAAGACAACGGTAAACCACTTCAGAAGCCATTTATTTTACGCTTCAGACTACATTAAAGTATGGATAATGCATAGCCATTGTGAAAGGAGTAACTTAATTTTATCATTAATAGTTGGCGTTCTCTTTAAGGAGTTTGAACTGAACAAGTGAATAGGAATATTTACATTTGACCTGCCAGTTTTCAGAAAACTATAGAGAGAGAGAGTGCTTTTATTTATAGTTTGCTTGTTTGATCTGTTTATTAATGTATGATTTCAGTTGTATGTCATTTTTTGCATAAACGAATATATTTTTATTAAATGAATATATTATTTATTATGCGTATTCGAATTTAGAAGAAAATAAATATATTGCAAATATATTTATAGATTAAATTGCTTTAAATATACGTAGAAATGAGCTCCACAATTCTGAATTAAGTATTAACAATTATCATTATGAAATTGCAATGCAATCATTATGTAATCACTGTAATTTCATTCTTCGTATCTGTTTTTAAACACATTTAGAAAAGTCTGGAATCCCCCACTTCCATCCTGTATTAGTCTGGCAAGGACAAATCTGCTCCTGGTGGATTGAGTGAGACAACGGAAGGGGCATGACTAAATGATTGATGTAGATGTAGCGATGACAGAAATCCACATCAAATGTGTAATTAATTTATGGATTAAGCTTACACTATATAACTCTCCCCTAATTTATAGCTACTGAGAGCTTATAAAGCGAATTAGATATGATAGCCACTGAATTAGTAAAAATATTATTTGAAATAAAATTATCAATATAATAATAATAGGAATACTATCAATAGTATCAATAATGATGATGAAGATGATGACAATGATGATACTAATAATAATAAGAATAATTATAATAAGAATAATAATAGTAATAATAATAATAATAATAATCAGTTCCTTGCGTTCTGAAGAGAAGATAGGGCGGCAACATTCCTCCACGTGACCCAACACGTGACCCAACACGTGACCCAACACGTGACCCAACACGTGACCCAATACTTAAATTAATAAGTGACCCAAGAACCTTACCCTTCTTTCTGAAACTATTTCATCTCATTTTCTTCTCTAAACTAGTCAAGTACTATTTCAGTTTTGAGGTGTTCCTAAAATAATAGAAATAATAATAATAATAACTTCAAAGTACTTTCAAGCTAAGCTACCTGGATGATCTAACGCTCGGAGGTTTAGATAGTACGGTAGCTAATGATGTTAGGATTATTTTGTCTAAGGGGGCAGAGCTCGGTCTGAGACTCAATTTAAACAAGTGCGAGATCATCTCTAAGACAATTACTCATGATGATCCTCTCCTAGAATCTCTCATGAAAACTTCAATCACTGATGCGGAACTTTTAGGTTCTCCTCTAACTGTAGGCCATGCCATGGATACTAAACTTGAGAAACATGTTGCGGATCTACAGAGAGCTGCTGCAAGATTGAAGGATATACAGCGCCATGATGCTCTGATCTTGCTGCGCTACTCTGTTAGCGCTCCTAAGGTTATGCACACTCTGCGTTCTTCACCCTGTTTTCAACACCCATTACTTCAGAATATTGACAAGATTTTAAGAGACTGTTTGTGCAGCCTGATAAATGCAGATTTATCAGACTCTCAATGGCAGCAAGCAAGTCTTCCAGTTCGGAACGGTGGTCTCGGAATTCGCAGTATTTCTCAACTGTCTCCGTCAGCCTACCTGTCGTCTTATAATTCAACTCGGAGCCTTCAAGAAGAAATACTGAGAAGCAGTGTCTCTTCCATCGATCCTGTGTACATCAAAGCTGCTGAGTCAATGTGGTGCAGTGAAGTCGAGGCCAGCGCTCCAGTCGGTCCTGCTGCTGGAATTCAAAGAAATTGGGACGATTGTATTGTGAAGAAGAGCTTCAATCAGATTCTAAACTCACTTTCTGACTTGAAAGAGAAAGCTCGACTGATTGCAGTTTCGTCTCCACACAGTAGTGACTGGCTGCACGCGCTTCCGATTGCCTCCTGCGGATTACGCCTTGACGACGAATCTATCAGAATAGCAGTTGGCCTTCGTCTCGGCACCAAGCTTTGTGAAATTCACCAATGTGTGTGCGGTAGTCTGGTAGATCCTAAAGGTCATCATGGACTTTCCTGCCGCAAGAGCGCTGGCAGATCGAGCAGGCACCACAACATAAATCACATAATTTGGCATGCCCTGATTAAGGCCAATATACCCTCCAAATTAGAACCGACTGGAATTTCTAGATCAGATGGAAAAAGACCAGATGGTCTTACTCTGATCCCGTGGAAAGGTGGCAAATCTCTGCTTTGGAATGTTACAGTAACAGATGCCGTAGCTAAGTCTTATTTAAACGTGTCTTCGGTGTCAGCTGGTGGAGCTGCTGAACTAGCCGCCGACAGAAAAATAAGCAAATATCATGAATTGTCTCGTAGCTATTGTTTCATACCACTTGCTCTCGAGACTTTAGGTCCTATGAATAAGGAAGGAAGCGAATTTATTTCTTCACTGGGTCATCATTTATCCGCCGCTACAGGAGATAAGCGCGAAACCAGCTTCTTGAGACAGAGACTCTCAATCTGCCTACAGAGATATAATTCCATCTGTGTAAGGGGGACCTTTAGTGCAAATCGGACAGATAGCTATGTTACAACTGAAAACACTCTTGCATCTGATTATCTAATTCGTTCTACTTCTCTCTCCAACAGCTTGGCTCACACTCAGAATTTAATTTCACCCCGCCATTCTTCAAGTCTACCCACATGCACAGCTCCGTTCGGAATATCATCATCATGGTCAGACTGATAATGAAGTTCTTCATGCACATCAACTAGTTTCTGAAGATCTTCATGAACTTCAACCCGAACTTACGGCACCTGCCAGAGGTCTTGCCAAGGCTGATGCAACGGAAGAAAGTGATGTGATTAAGAGAGTTTTGTCTACTAGTCCATCTACAGACGCTTATCCTCCTCAATCTGCGCTATTCAAATATGACGCTCACAACCCCTACAAGACCTCTGACTTAACTTCCACCCCAACTGTGACTGCTATCTACAAAGAGAGCTCCTTAGGTTTGTTGGAGAGTGACTCAGAGGCTATTCAGTCAGTGTGCCGAGGTTATAAGCCCATCTCACTGCGCCGTCTCGAACAGGGAGTCCTGGGCTACAGCCTCAGGGAGCGTTTCTCCGCCGCCTCTCAGCCCTGTCCTCCACGGCGTACCAACGCCGTATCCCCTAGATGCTCGAAGGCCGAGACCCTCATGGGTGCCTCCAGGGATGGTAGGAATAAATTCCATTCGAGTAGGAAGAGGCAGGTATCGAGGCTGTCATTGGTCGATCCTCGGAGAAATTTAAGCAGTCAGCCTGTCGAAGGGCTTGAAGAGTCAGAGAGTGTGGTAAAGAGAATGAATGAAATTTTCACGAACCGAACGTGGGTCGCTACATATCACAACGACCAGAGGCGCATTAAAACAGTGAAGGCTAAGAACTACGGGACTCACGAGAGGACAATGGAACAGGCCTGACGAATGCGGTGGCTCCTCTGGTACTCTGGCTGGCTACCCCTCCTCACCCAGCCATATGCCCAGATCTCCCTGCAATCAGCAGCATGCCAAGTCCAACTTGTCCAATCCCAGTCACGCTTCCCCTCGACATTCCCTGCAGAGTTTATCACGGAATACGACAGGGGAGGCAGGGAGAAGGGCGCTGGGACTTATGTCTGAACGTGCAGAATCCGCTAATGGAATCGTGGAAAGGATTTTTAGCGTTGCGGAAAGCGAGCCCGGTGAGTTGCAGGACACTGAATTGGAAGAGTTGAATGAACAAATTACTGGTGAACAGTTGAACCTCGACAATGAGATCACTGACGTGTTAGGTGACGGTCGCGATGTGGTTCAGAAACACTATGTGGACGCTGTTAGTGTCCTGACGTAACCAGAAACATGGAAAACACTTCCATTGTTAAAATAATGCTTTAATTTTTGAAGTTATCAAGAATTAATTCATTGACTGTTACTATATTTAATATAAGAATAATAATAATAATAATTATAATAATAATAATAATAATAATAATATTAATAACAATAATAATTCTAATAATAAACGAAGTAGGCAGGAGAACCAGCGCTATTACAGGCGACCAACGCGAAAAAGCCTTTCTTTTGCAGCGCCTGTCCATTGCACTCCAGAGCTTTAATGCTGTTTGCTTTCGTGGCACATTGGCGAATGCGACCTCCCAGAGCGTAGAGGAATTATTTTAAATATTTTTTCATCTTTCTTTTAATTAAATAAAGCCTTTATTTTATCCTATTTTTAGTCCAGGGCCCTATACATCCCTGGGCAATTTCTCTCTCTCTCTTAGTGCACTGCCTACTGGCAGGTCCATGGTACATAACGCCTCCACTCCTCTTTGTCTTCCGCCTTCCTCTTCATTTCGACATACGAGTGGGTCTTTAAATCATCTAACATACCTAATCCCGGCCTGCCCCTGCCTCTTTTTCCTTCCATTCTACCTTCTATGACCTCTTTTAATAGACCTTCCCCCTTAGAATGTGCAATTTAAAAAAGTAATATTAATAATAATAGCCAAAATAACTATTAAAATAAAATCTCTAACAATTAACAATGTTTAGGTAGGATGCGTAGGAAGATGTTTAAAAGTTTTATTCTCTCTTTCGTCATTTAAATTATATTCATTGATTTCTAAGAAGCAGTGAAAACACTCAAAAAATTAATTACTCTGACTGAAAGCGTAGTGTCTGTGCAATTGATCTTACGTTTCAGACGTTGAATAGACTGAATGAAAATATTTCCACAATAAGTCCTTCATAGCGAATGAGTTGCTTCAGATGTCTTTTTATAAAAACTCATTCAATTTTATCGCTTGGATGGATTTGAAGAGAGTCTTTCAATGGGAGCCGGTGGATTATAATCCTTGATACTCAAATGATTCTGAAATCATTTAACATAGTATGGCATAACAGCGTACTGGATCTGAAAGAACAAGATGCTTGTTTAAGACCAATTTATCAAAGATTTAACTATCAATCTTTCTCTCTCGCTCTTAGAGCACTGCCCACTGGCACATCCATGGTGTATAATGCCTCCACTCTTCTCTGTCATCCGTTTTCTCTGCATGGCCACATACTAGTGGGCCTTTAAGTTATCTAACATGATATACTATTACTTTTTTTGGGGGGTTTGCATATGAAGAGGTGCACACCCATACCTTCCTCAGCTTCGATTAACAATTACTGTGCAGGGGTTTCATTTCCCTGAGAAAACTATCAATACACATTTTAAACTTTTCCAGTTTGATTCCACATAACTTCATTTTGGCAGACTATTCCAAGTATTTAGGACTCTGTGACTTAAGCAATATTTCGTAAATCTAGTCTACTTCTAGATTTCCTACGTTGATAAATAATCCTTATAGTATTTATGGTTATTAGGTAATCTAAGCCGGATACTATGATTAACTTTTCTGAAGACTTTTGAGTATCTTAGGATTTGAGTATCTTTAAGAAGGTCATTTAATACCTGCAGTGTGTAAAGCTGTAGTTCCAAATGCAAGTGTAGTGTCCTAAAACTGTGTCACATTCGATATAGTTCAATGAAATTTAATTTCTTGCCAATAGAAACATAATGCAAAATATAAGCATTAAATAATTTGATTATTAGACTGCAACAAATTAACATTTTTAATTCGTCTTACTAAACATAAAGATATTGCAAGTTGAACAATTCCACACAATATATTTCTCTTCTGTGAATAAATATATTTCTCGCCTTTTAAATGAGAGGTCGCGAGTTCAAGACTGCGTTGCGATGTGGGGTTTTCCCTTCCGAGGGGCGAATAAAAATCCAGTAGTGTCCACTTTGTGAAATCAGGCTGAAGAATAGCTCATCTTGATGTTCAATTTCCATATCAAGCCCACATCGTGACGACCACAAATAGAGATAAATGTCACGCTAAACGAAAGTTTTTTTTATTTACTTCCTGTGATAGCTCATTGGATTGGACGTTGGGCTGGACATCCTTCGGTAAGTTATGCAACTCTGAATCGATGGATCTTTCCCAGTGTTGTGTTCGGGCTTTAAAGAATAGACTAATCGTATCCCGCACGTGTAGAAAAAAAGAGTAAACAAGTAGCGAGGAGAGCAATGAGAAACCATCTCACAAATCATACCTCTTAAAACTAATAGCTGCATTAAGGATTTTAAAGCCTTGTCATTTGAAATGGGATCGACCTGTTGACGAACGAGTGCCCCTATTAGCGTTAAATAAAACTATAGGTAGGAAAATATACCTTAGACCTACAATATTTCTGAAAACATTGATGAGATATTTTAAATTGCTAATTCATTTAACTTTAGTCTCTTACCCATAGCTTGTCAAAGCATCATTTCATGAATTATAGAAAGAATAAAACTGGCTAGTGCGGAAGAATTGTAAGACAAATGGCTGTTGCTAGTCGAACCTGCTCCTTTCAGACATCCATCATCTGTGTGCAACCCATTTGCAAGGACGCAATTGAACGTCAAGAAAATAAGATTGACCAGCGTGTGAAAGAATACATCATTGAATTGCTACAGTGGTCTGACGTCAACGTCAATGAGTCAATTGAAGCCATGGTGCCATGCAATATATTAATCTCAAATTGCTCAATCTTACTCAAATTACAAATTAGTACATAAGTGCTTTAAAGATTCTAGAATAACACGACATTGTTAAAAGTGTTTAGTCCGGACGCTGGAAATTTGTTAAATTTTATTCCATCAACACACTCCCGAATGATCTTGATGTTGGATACTCATTCAATTCATCACGTTTCGTAAGCAAAGATTGATTGTCGAAAGGGCTGACAATCCGTCAAAGGTTCAGAAGATTCATGCGCACTGGCTGCCTGATGCTGAGAGCCTTATGAATGAGAGTGCCACTTTGTTCACCATGCCCGTGATAGGGGCTGAGGTCTAATAATTGAATTAATTTTACTACATGTAGCTAATATTTTCATGTGTTAATCTCATATAAGAATTCCTTATTAAACGTTTAAATTCTTTAATACTTTTCCTCAGTACATTTCTTTTGCAGATTAGTCTGGGTGAATTGATCTGTAGTGATGTGTGCTGCTGGGACGTGCCTGACATCATCTTTACTTGAGGAAACGGATGTTAAACCGTTTATTATTATTATTATTTTATATTTTTAAATTTACCCCGGTGTAAAGAACCTGGGGTTTGATAAAAACGATTCAAGCAATACGTGCTGAATCGCCGCCCGGCTACTCGACGTCATCAAACGGCTTAAAAGAATTATTGAAGCAGACTGCATTAAATCTTTGCAAAGTCATGGAAAGCCTTTGCCAAAGAAAAGAAGTATCTCGCTTATCGCCGGTTTGCTCTGCAATAAGTCTGCCTATGCCATTAATAAAGTCAGCTCCTTCGGGATTCATCGGGCCCATGGTTGCAATGGCAACCGGAACAACTTCATATTCTAAGGACAGATCACGGTATTTATCCAACTTCCTAGAGGCGGCATGAACAGCAGCTCCACCGGCTGTGACTGAAGTCGTATTCAGGTAGGAGTTTGCCATAGTGTCAATGACCGTGACGTCCCATACGGCACATTTACCGTTGCACCAGGGCACTAAAGTCCGGACGCTTGCCGTCTGATTTGGACAATTCACTTGGTTCCTTAGAGGAAGGGATGCCTGCTTTTGAAAGTGCTTGCCATATTAAGTCATTTAAATTGTGATGGCGAGACATTCTACCTGAGCTTCCTTTGCAGGAGAGGCCGTGGAGACCTAAAGCGTCGACTTCATAACCGCAGGGCACATGTGAGGCTCGCAAGTTTTCGCCCCTAAACGGAAACTAACGGCTACTCGAATCGCCTCATTGTCTAAAAGAAGCCCACAAGAAGCAACAGTGAGAGCGTGAAGCCAGTCGCTGCTTCTTTTAGTTGATACAGCTAGGAGTCGTGCTCTATCTACTGCATTGGACTGGGATTCTAACAGACTGGTATAAATCCGATCCACTATAAGACGGTCCCATGAACTCTGGTTACTGACTGAGGTAGAAGGTGGAGCACTGGAGATGAGGCTTTTGGACCAAACTGACAACGCAACGTCAATGGATCTATCGGCAGAAAGGGAGCACTTATGAAGGATGGCGTCTTGCAACTGCCTTGTTCCCATCGCTGAAGCCAAGAAGGCTGAAGGCGCGATATGGGAAACAAGACGAATTCCAAGACCACCCATGCTCACCGGTAGACTGGCTTGCTGCCACTGCAAATCAGACAAATCTGCGTTGATAACGGCGCCCAAGCATTGCCTAAGAGCCTCGTCGTAGTCTAAAAGCCGCGGATTAGAGAAGCTCGGACTAGAGCGCAGAATGTGCATAAGTTTAGGTGCACTTAATGAAAAGCGAAGGATTGTCAAAGCATCATGAGCGGCTAGCGACTTCAAGCGCGATGCTGAACGTTTGAGACCTCCAAGCGACTAGATAAAGCGGTGGTAGTAGCTTCTTCTCCAGAGAGTGGCGCGCCGAGTAGAGTACTATGGGAGAGGCCCATTGGCACAAAGGATGACAAAACTGAGTTGTCCGGAGATTTGCAAACTGATGATGTAACTTCGCACTTGGTATGATTCAACTGAAAAACCCAAAGTCTTGGCCTCTGTCGATGATAGTCTGTACATCATTTGCAATCGACGACTCGCAACCACCAAGAGTAATGTCATCTAGGTATCAGGCATCTAGGTATTATTATTATTATAATTATTAAATGTTTTCTGAAAATGATCGGCACAAGGCATATATTAATAGTCACTGTCTGGGTAAACATGGACCTATTATATACTCTCCATCGACCCTCAAGTTGAACACTTTGCATCGGTGATGACTTAAGATTGTGATTTAACCTTTCATTCAGTAAAAATATGGTTTCTGAGATGATTTGCAATTGTCTACTTCGGCTACTAATTAGTCAACTGTTGAGACACGAGCAACATACTACAAATCCATTATTGAGAACTTAAAATTATTCCTATATGTAATAAGGAAATTATTCTAGCGCAGTGAATAAAGGCAGGTCCATGGCAAATAATTCTTAAAACCAGTTCTATCCTCAGAGTTCCTCTTCATCTCTAGATATGAATTTACTATCAAATCAACCAAATAGTAAGATAATTATCAGGCCAATAAATAATATACTAATAATTAATAAACATTAAGGGAACAAAAAGGCTCTTATTGATTTGTATAGATAAAATATGTTCAAGTTCTATATACTACTCTGCATTGACCAAACTAAAACAGACCAATGTTTCTACTGCGATGCTCAAAGCCTGTGTTTAAGGACATATTCTTTACATCTCAGTTCCATCCGTGATTTGTAGACAGTATGTTTCCAAAATATATAACACAATGCCTAAGTATTCTGCAATTTAAGGTTACATATTTTGATAGAAAGTGTTTCTACTATTTAGTTCCAGTTTAGACGCTTCTTCCAATCATAATTTAATAGCTCACCGGAATCTTGAATGGGCTTCCCCTTAATACAAATTTCAGCTGAAACGCATGATTGTGGGTAAACATAGGGCAATTGGTGATATAATTCAGCTTGTGGTCATGAATATATTTTATTGCAAATTACTGTCAGTCTTCATCTGTTTCCAGCAGTCTGATGCCTCCCTGGCGACACACATCAACTGATGCAGCACTTGTGGAGGCATAGATCACCATAAAGATATACTGCTCGTAGGGTAAATCTACGCGGGAAAGGGGCAATACCTCCACACAATAGTGAAAATAAAAGTGACTAAGCTAACGGAGGATATTCGACTGAATATATTTAAACTTAATTATCTTTAGTTAGAGATTATTGCTCATTAGTAAGAATTTTTAAGATTAAAAGTTAAACTTTAAATGAGGTAATTTCGAATTATTCATGAAGTTTTATGTGAACTTGGTAAATTAATGAAGTTTGGCGTAAATAAAAATTATGTATGTTTTTAGAAAAAATTTAATCTCGCAAGACATCCGTAATAAAAAGAATAATTTGTAGAATACGGAATGCAGGATACAGTAGACTTGTAGAATACAGTATCCCCTCATAACGAATATAGCAATGTTTAGACACTGAATTTGCACGATTAGTGTGGCAGATCCCTATTGCATTTGTAAATATAAAGTATTTCAATGAATGCGGACATCACATTGATAATCTACTTGTTTCAATTAGCGCCGCCATATCATTTCTTATTTATTTACAAAAAATAAATGGATTTACGAATGGCAAAAAACCTTTGATATCCTAATGTACTGCTGGTAATAGCATCTTTTTATTTGTATATGTGCACACATGACAACCGTATGTGTTACGGAGCTTCCCTGCTTAGTTTTTGCTTTTTAGTTTTCATTATCCCCTCTTCCTCTTCATGATCATTAATAATCGATGTTTTTTTGATGGCGCTTTCATCTATTAACAACCTAACGTTTTACTAGTCGTATTTGGAGCTAATCTCTGTTTTAATGCACTGCCTACTGGCAGGTCCATGGTATATAACGCCTCCACTCTTCTCTGTCAAGAGCTAATATTCATGTTAAATAACGAAGACTTGACAATGACTCGATTCGTTATTCAAAGGCGATATTAAGGATGTATCAAGCGGAATACACATGTATAATACAAGCAAATCCTAACCAAGAGACTTACTTGTAAATGCAGCGTCCTCAATCCAGAGCGGAAGAGTATGCAAGATCAGTCTAAAAACTTAAGAGAAAAGAAATCTAAGAAGGAAATAAATGAAATAATTATTTTAAGTTTGTACAGAAATGTGCAACAGAGCGTGCACATGATCGAAGTCCAGGAGGTAGATACATCTACAATGAAGAAGCGAAAAAAACTGGATGATCGGCTATCAATTTTTGATGGGCCGATGTGAGGGATTAAGATCAGAACAGGAGGTTAGTACCACTAGAGTAGGCAGCGGTATGGTTGATAGAATGAGATCATTCTGGGCATGGTTTAGCTCTCTTGGCAGGGCGTGTGCGTCAAAAAGGAAAATATTAAGCAGTGTCGGGTTCGGTGGGTACTTCGGTGGACAGACAGCATTGAAAAAAGATCCTAAGGTGTTAGAATATACTTCATTAACTAGCTCTAAATGCAATTGCGCTATCGAAATGCAACGATATTAGATAATCTCGGAAAGGAATTTGAAAATATGAAAACCGCAAAAACAGTAAATATAAGCGATAAAGTCTTAAAATGTGCGTTTTGCCATGCGTATACTGTTTAACTGGATAAACAAAAAGAAATACAAAAATGTTAAAAGTTAGCATGCCATTAACTTTTGCCAGGGCTCATTAATTTTAAAATATATCGAGGCGATACAAATGTATATTTTACACGAACATCGATATGCAGCAAGTTTGCGTCGGCCTCTGATAGAAAACTGCAGTCTGAGACCTTCATTTCGTGATATGATTTTTGAGCGACATGCTTTGGCGAGCTTTGCACATGTTCGAATCGGTTGTTATGAAGGTTATTTAGTTATAATTTGAAATAACTCATGTCATTAAGTTAATAAAATAATATTACAAAAAACTGAAATATCGCCAATTGAAGAATTGGACTTACCGGAAGCACATGAAGGAAAGATGTCCATGTAACCATCTTGATAACGAAGGAAAGGTTCGATACTATAACGATACTCCAGACTTACAGGCTCGTTGGTTTAATCCGATATTGCTTAAGAGGAAAATAGGTCGGTTAAAGGAAGTTCAATAAATCAAAATCAGCCGGTTTAGTAATGACCGGAACGACGGCCGTTGTGGCAGGTTCATTGCATATTTACGACGGATTGATGCTAGCTCCAATACGTCTATTCTTCACCAGTCGATCTGAGTCTCAGAGTCAAAGTTCAGAAGCAACATAGAAATCATGCGTTTAAAACCTTTGAATCTACACAAAGATATTGCAATTGAGGGCTGAGATTATAGTGTCTTAATAGCGTAGGGGTAGCGTCACAAAGTTTTAAATGACAGACCCTGAGGTGAGTCGAACCCTCGTGCGTTCGAATCACAGCCGTGCTGAGCTGAGAGTAAAATCTCGGATATCACTGGACTGGTTATACGAAAAATAGTCTAAATTGCCTATCGGTTTAAACATGTGGTATTAAAAATGATAGATATCAACATAGTTGATCATTTCACTATATTACATGTTTACTTTATAGCATTGTGATAAGGTGTCAGATTGTGGGTTAGTAGGTGCAGGGTTCAAATCTTGTGCTCGTCCAGTCCATAGAGTGATATCGATCGAGAGACAAGGAACTAACCGTATATTTGCTTTAGTTTTATATCGGCTTTTTATTTGATTGTCATTGGTATTAATAATTATTTGGCCTATTATTCGAGGAATTAGAAAAGTTTCTTTTAAATTTAAAATCAAAATTTCACCTTATTAAACGACTTTCTCTGTCCTAGATTGTCTCTCTTAATAATTTTCTCTATCGCAGGGTGCCTCTCTTTAAAAAAATTGCTGTTACAGGGTATCCTCTGAATGATATTCGTCACGATTGATCATGATCATTGAGAAACAGATCAACTGCCAACTGTTAGCGTCTTAAGAGATCACCACCAAGCAGGAACAGAGAGTGAAATGGCAAACCACCTCATCAAACAATAAAATTCAATCTACGTGTTATAGATTCGCAAGTAACTTTCTATAAGCTATTGTTTAAGTATCAGTGTATGATAAAGTTATTAGTGAATAAGTGAAATATAGAATGAATTCCCGGATTTTTAATAGGGCCTGTGTACATTAGATTTGACAACGGGTAGAACGGAGAGGAGCGATCGCGCGAAAGTTGCTTTAATTAAGTAACATAAACATGTGGGTTTCATTTTTTTTAAATAAGCGCACATCCTAAATATTTTGTAGATATTTGAAAGCATAAAAGCGTTGAAACGCCACTAAAAACAAAGCACTGTTAAATTAATTTACTTTCGTAAAGCGAGCAAAATATTGCTTCGTTTAGTAGATAAAGATATCAATCAAGAGATTATTTACAATCTAAAAATAAATACATATATACATTTAATTTCCTAGTATTTAATAGCAGACTGACGAATTTGTACTTCATCCTAATAAGCTTTTTGTTTAGTAAGCTATTTTCAATGATTATATTCTTTTTATACATTATCTCCACAACTCATACAGTTGTATAATAATGCTAACTAAAACACCACAATTTCGGCATTATTCGGTATATGTTAACAAGCCTCTGGTGGTTTCACCAATACTTCGTCTACTTCAATATTAATAGAGCCTTTGATTTTATACGGAATTATATTTAATAAATAATAATAATAATAATAATAATAATAATAATAATAATAATAAAGGTCGTAGAAAGAATTAAAAGAGCTCATCATTCTCATGACTCCCGTGCCTCAGCAGTCAGGTCCAAAATGGAAGATGGAAATGTTTCGGCAGCTGTGCGCATCCTCTGTTCAGACGAAAGCCCAGCGCAATGCACCATAAACACTTTCAATATCCTGAAGGCCAAGCACCCACCCGCAGCTAGTAGCAGTATAATGGCACCCTTCCGGACTCAATGGCGACTCCGCCCATTCAAGTCTCAGAGCAGGATGTTGTCAAAGCTGTACGTAGCTTTCCAGCAGGCTCAGCAGGTGGTCCTGATGGCCTTCGCCCTCAGCATCTTCTGGAGCTTGTGACTTGTAGAGAGTCGGCTGGGACATTTTTGACCGCTTTGACTTCTTTCGTGAATCTCCTTCTTAGAGGTGCTTGCCCCCCTGAGGTCCAACCGGTGCTGTTTGGTGGTAAACTCTTCGCACTCAATAAGAAATCTGGCGGCATTCGCCCCATTGCAGTGGGTTACACTTGGCGTCGTTTAGCCGCTAAATGCGCAAATCGCTATGCAGTATCTGCTCTCAGCGAATACTTGAGCCCAATTCAACTTGGAGCTGGTATTCCAGGTGGCTGTGAGGCAGCTGTTCACGCTACTCGCCGTTTCGCTGAGTCAATGCCAGCTGATCACTTCGTGGTAAAGCTAGACTTCTGTAATGCTTTTAATTGCTTGAGTAGATCACGAATGCTCAGCGAAATACATCACAGGATACCAGAGCTGTATAGTTTCTGCCATCTAGCTTACTCAAGCCCTTCGTGGTTGAAGTTCGGAGACTGGTGCATTGAGTCACAGGAAGGAGTCCAACAAGGGGATCCCTTAGGGCCCATGCTGTTTTGCCTGACTATTCACCCTCTCCTTACTTCTCTCTCTAGCGATCTCACGGTGGGATACCTAGATGACATTACTCTAGGTGGTTGCGAGTCGTCGATTGCAAATGATGTACAGACTATCATCGACAGAGGCCAAGAATTTGGGCTTCAGTTGAATCGTACCAAGTGCGAAGTCATTTCATCAGTTTGCAAATCTCCGGGCAACTCAGTTTTGTCATCATTTGTGCCAATGTGCCTATCCCATAGTTCTCTACTCGGCGCGCCACTCTCTGGAGAAGAAGCTACTACCACCGCTTTATCCAGTCGCCTTGAAGACCTCAAACGTACAGCATCACGCTTGAAGTCGCTAGCCGCTCATGATGCTTTAACAATCCTTCGCTTTTCTTTAAGTGCACCTAAACTTATGCACGTTCTGCGCTCTAGTCCGAGCTTCTCTAATCCGCGGCTTTTAGACTACGACGAGGCTCTTAGGCAATGCTTGTGCGCCGTTATCAACGCAGATTTGTCTGTTTTGCAGTGGCAGCAAGCCAGTCTACCGGTGAGCATGGGTGGTCTTGGAATTCGTCTTGTTTCCCATATCGCGCCTTCAGCCTTCTTGGCATCAGCGATGGGAACGAGGCAGTTGCAAGACGCCATCCTTCATAAGTGCTCCCTTTCTGCCGATAGTTCCATTGACGTTGCGTTGTCAGTTTGGTCCAAAAGCCTCACCTCCAGTGCTCCACCTTCTACCTCAGTCAGTAGCCAGAAATCATGGGACCGTCCTATAGTGGATCGGATTTATAACAGTCTGTTAGAATCCCAGTCCAATGCAGTAGACAGAGCACGACTCCTAGCTGTATCAACTAAAAGAAGCAGCGACTGGCTTCACGCTCTCCCTGTTGCTTCTTGTGGGCTATTTTAGACAATGAGGCGATTCGAGTAGCTGTTAGTTTCCGTTTAGGGGCGAAAACTTGCGAGCCTCACATGTGCCCCTGCGGTCATGAAGTCGACGCTTTAGGTCTCCACGGCCTCTCCTGCAAACGAAGCTCAGGTAGAATGTCTCGCCATCATAATTTAAATGACATAATATGGCGAGCACTTTCGAGAGCAGGCATCCCTTCCTCTAAGGAGCCAAGTGGGTTGTCCAGATCAGACGGCAAGCGTCCGGACGGCATGACTTTAGTGCCCTGGTGCAACGGTAAATGTGCCGTTTGGGACGTCACGGTCATTGACACTATGGCAAACTCCTACCTGAATACGACTTCAGTCACAGCCGGTGGTGCTGCTGTTCATGCCGCCTCTAGGAAGTTGGATAAATACCGTGATCTGTCCTTAAGATATGAAGTTGTTCCGGTGGCTATTGAAACCATGGGCCCGATGAATCCCGAAGGAGTTGACTTTATTAATGGCATAGGCAGACTTATTGCAGAGCAAACTGGCGATAAGCGAGAGACATCTTTTCTTTGGCAAAGGCTTTCCATGACTTTGCAAAGATTTAATGCAGTCTGCTTCAACAATTCTTTTAAGCCGATTGATGACCTCGAGTAGCCGGGCGGCGATTCAGCACGTATTGCTCGAATCGTTTTTATCAAACCCCAGGTTCTTTACACCGGGGTTAATAAAAAAAAAAAATAATAATAATAATAATAATAATAATAACAATAATAATCATAATCATAATCATAATCATAATAATCTTAATAACACACATTATAGTGAAACGATCAACTATCTTTATATCTATCACTTTTAATACCACATGCTAAAACCGTTAGGCAATTTTGTCCATTTTCCGTGTAGCCAGTCCAGACCCTGAGGGGAATCGAACCCACGAGCGTTTAATTCACCTCAGGGTCTGTCATTTAAAACTTCATGACGTTAACTACACCTCTAACCATTGCGCCATTGAGACATTCTATAAGAATAATAATAAATTATTAATAAATTATTAATTATTTAATAAGAGTGTTATTCAAGGTTTCATTATCCTAATTGTGTTTAATTGTTTTACGATGGCTAAGCGTAAATCGGGCCTAGATTCACACAATTATTTATTTATCACATTCTTAGAAAACTGCTTAGAGATAATTAGTATAAAGAGACAATTCTTCATCTGAGAGTGTTATAGAAGAGTATTAATGGTAAAATCATGCCAGAAACGGCTGAACCAGTAGCGTGCTGATAAGTTGACCCCTTGCGGATCAATAGATGCAGGGTTCATATCCAGGTCTCGTTTTGTCATTGAAATGTTTACGAGGCAAGAAATTTACGTAAAACTAGGCCTTAATCCTTTGACTTAATGCTTTAAAACACCCAACTGGATATATTTCTTTATGTCTAGTTGCGTACCATAGCTTTATTACTTCTTAGCCAGGTATTTGATCTTTTTGCCTTTGCAATATCTGCACAGAAAATATTTGGCTTAGGCCTATTCATTTTGTTTAAATTCTATATTTAGATAGGAGATGCGAGAGATTAGATAAAGAGCTTTTAATTAATTATAGAATGTTCCTCAAAACTGTTCAACCAGTAATCGATTCAAGTCGTTCTGAATAAATACCAAATGTAGCATCTTATTCACAGAGATAATGTCAATAAATAAAAAAATGGACAAGAATGTTATTTTAATTCCACTTAACTTAAAATTACATTGCTTACAGTGACCACACACGATCAGTTTTGCCATCAAACTCATCTGTTCAGATATCTGTTTAGATATCTGAACATATAAATTTGATCGTGTGTGGCCGCGTCAGATTTGAAAACTGACGAGAGAACTGATGACCTAGTTTTTCCACACACGATCAAATTTAACTGCTCAAACTTATCAGAACAGATATCTGTTCAGATATCTGAACAGATAAATTTGATCGTGTGTGGGCAAAAACTGATGGGAAATCTGGCGAGTGTCTGTTTTCAAAACTGATGTGAAAACCATCAAATTTATCTGAACAGATATCTGTTCAGATAAATTTGATCGTGTGTGGCCGCGTCAGTTTTCAGATCTGAAGACTTGTCCCGCCCATCAATAATTTTGGCGTACTTATCGGCCTAAACCTGTTTTAATTTTGAGCATTCTAAATAGAAATTAATTTTTTTTATTGAGCAGGGCCTAATTAAAATAAAATTATTATAAATCACAAAGATGGTTTTTGACATACAAATATAAGCGTTACCGAATTAAATATAATTATTTAATTTCAATATTGATTTTTATATATAAATTGAATAATGACTAGCGGCGCACTGATAGAGAGCTCGACTCTAGAACGAGAGGTCGCGAGTTCGGGACTGCGTTGCGACGTGAAAAATAAAAATATAGTCGTGCAAATGTGTTGGTGTCAAATCGATATATACGCGACCTTAATGTTCCATTTCCTATCTAGACCCTTTCGTGTAGACCCCGAATAGGGATATACGGGACGCTAAACGGATTTATTTAAATTTCAATATTAAACACCTTCGCAAAACAAATCAAAATTTTATAAACAAAGAATAATAATTTTGTTTATAGTCAATCTCTATTGTATTTCTCAACAATCAAAATGCCATGCGCAATTTATACAGTGTTCCAAAATCTCCCGCGATAATGAACACTTCGCAAACATGCCGTTTGGCGGGATTTAGCGCACTTGGTTTAGTTGCGCGGTAATAATCGAAGTTAAGCAACATCGTCCTCGGCTAGTACTTTGTGAGTGACCACTTTGGAAGACCGAGTGTTGACTGCTTAGGAAGGAGAAAATCCCAGGGTGATGGAAGGTTATTCTTAAATCCGCGCCGGCTGCAATTAATGCACCACCAAAAGGAAACGATTACTAATACCCATGGAGAAGAAGGAGGAAATGGGCATTAAAGAAGCATCTGCGCTTCCTGACTCAGTGTGCCGTTATGTTATGTTATGTTATATATAGGCCTACATGTAAGAGACTTTGCCTATACGAGGATGCAGAAATATAAACTAAATAGTGACGATGATGCAGAATACTTAATGATGCAGAATACCTACCATGTGGGAGTATAGACTAAAACTAGTATTATATTATACTGTTGTATTGATAGTGAAGTAGTGGGTGGATATGGCGTAACGGTTAGAGTGTTCGCCTCGGATGCAATTGGCCTGGATTCAAATGCACAATCCACTGAAAAAACACAGACTGAATGTGATCTACATGTATGATGAGCGTAAATAAAACAAATGATAATAGTTGAAGTTGTGCATAAAAAATAGGCAGGGGTATAATTTTAAATTAAGATTGAAAACTTAAATAATAAAAATGATCCTATTAAACCATTAAATGATACTTCCATCATTTGGACAGTCACCATCAATCAGGGGATGGGTAGCTCTCAAATTAGTAGTTTAAATAGTTCAAAAATATATTGACTGACTGTCTTAATAACAACGCCAGGCACGCGCGCTGCAGTCTGGAAATGATTGACAGCTAATTAGCATAACTGATCAGATATCTGAACAGTTAAATTTGACCGTGTGTGGGCGATAGTCAGTTTTATCTGCAGATAAATTTGATGTGTGTGGCCAAAATATCTGTTCAGATCTAAGATCTGAACAGATAAATTTGACCGTGTGTGGACGAATCAAATTTATCTGAACATATATCTGATCAGATATCTATTCAGATATCTGTCAGTTAAATTTGACCGTGTGTGGGCTCCGTCAAATTGATCTGAACAGATATCTGTTCAGATAAATTTGATCGTGTGTGGCCACTTTTAGACTTTCTTAAACATTTTTACATAAATAATAATCGCTATGATATATAAATCTTCATAAATTACGAGACATAGGCCTATATCCCCGTGTTGTGCTCGGGTGTGGTTGGACCACTGCAGAATTGGGCAACCGCAATCAATCTGCCGCGTGTACGTAAGAGGCGACTAAAGGCAGGAGCTGAGGATGGCAAGAGGGGACCCATCTCACCATGAAATATTTTCCCCCAGGATTAAATGGTAATTAATCCACCTAACTGAGAAAGGCAACGGGAAACCACCTCAGAAGCCATATTTTTCCCAAGTTGTAGGCTACATAAGGTATGGGTAAGGTATAGACTTTTGTGAAGGGATTAACTTGTTGATCTAAGGAGTGCTCTTATGGAGCGAGAAAACAGACTTTGAGTATGAATATGTACCTTGAACCTGCCACTTGGCAGTGCACTGAAGAAGAAGAAGAAGAAGAAGAAGAAGAAGGCCTATATTACATATTCTTAATAAAATTTTGAAATGAAATTTTCAATAAATAGATATTAGAGCATTTCAGAAATTAAGGCCTAATCTACTTCTGTCTATTACAAGACTTACATTGGTATAATTTCTTTAAAAATGTACAATGGTACTTTTCCGGTATAACAGATATTTTGTGTAATTCTTATCCTGATTCATTGTAATACGGTTCACATACAGAATCTTATTTGTTTTTCTCAGTCGTACATTACACGGGCGACTCGGACAGTGACTCGTATATATCAAAACTTTCTTCTTCCGGCAATTTAGCCGGTGGTCGTCGTGACCCTGACCTTGACCTTTCCTCTCTTCCCCTGTTACTATTACCTCTCACCTCCTCCACACGAGTCCCCCTCCCTCTTTTTTCCCGCTCCCGTCGCTCATGATCCGTCCTTCTCCGCCTTCCCCCCTCTTTTCGCGACCCCCCACTCCGAGAACTGTTCGTCGATTTGCTGCTAGCATTTCGATTCAGCCTGGCGGCCTCGTCGTCGGCCACTGCCTCTCTTCCCGTCCCTGATGGTGTCTTGAGGTGATTTGACACGAGTCCGCCTGACTGAGGCCTAGTCTGCTGTTGATACATGTCTTCTTCATCACCCGGAGCTTCGCCGTAAACTATCTCGGGGTTGCCTGAGGCGTGTCGGTTAGGCGTGTAGGTAAGTCCGGGGATGTCGTCGACGGGATGAATCACTTGCGGATATTCCGGACCGAAGGGTTCCAGATCCGAGGGATGGTGGGAGTCGATGTATCCGGTGGGTTCTATAGCCCAATCCTGTATCCGCCCGGAGCTGCAGAGCAGGAAGAATGCGCAACTGATGACGTAGAATGAGGCCGTTATTAGGAAAACTGTTTGCCATCTTTCGCTGTTTCCCTGAAAAGTTAACCCAGAATTATGTTACGGTTAATGTTTGGCTTTGAGGGTAATTTATACAAGTATAGTGCTGTATTGCTTCGTCTCCAAGTTTTGTAACCAAATCATTATTGTAGTACAAGTATTATATTAACTGTTCATGAATTTGCGCGTTTCTGGCAGTATTGAATCATACATTTCTTTAGTATATTAAAAATCTAGTCTACATAAGAATGTAGACATACCACGTTAAGCACGAAATTACAAATTGTTGTGTGCATAACTTTGCTTACAATTTCTACGCTATATTTTTCTTCCTTCACAATGGCAGTCTATTGATTAACGAAATCAATCTTTTGGAACGCAGAATTTAAATCTATCTCTAAGACCATATAAAAGAAGATTAATAGAGGAATAAATATAGTAACAGCTTTCTTAGCTAATTAACAAGAATTAGCGTTTAACCTTGAAAACAAATTTGCATATCTTGTAAATAACCTTTCTATACAAATTAAAATGTCCCTTAGTTTTTTTTTCAATCTTAATATTATATCACGAAGATATACTTCTAACAGGGTACTAGTCCTATATGTAAAACATGATATACGTATGTATACAGCAGGAAATAGAAAAACAATGGAAATGTTGTAACACCTCAGATGAGACAGTAATTATGTGGAGCAGAGATGGAACAAGGAACCCTGCGGAGGAGCTGACCGCATTCGAGATCCCCATCAGCATTCCCGCGAACCTCGGAGCCACATCGAGATGGTTGACCAGGAAGCCGTTGTACTGGAACCCACAGAATCCAAGTCCTATGGTTTTGAATGATATAGTCGCAGGCCAGTGGGAGCAATCGATGAAACCCATAGCAGCTACCGCGCCAGCTGGTATTATTGCACCTAAAATATTAAGAAAAGTTGTTGCTAACATTAATTGATTGATCAGTCATCAAATGATGGATATCATTGGCAACATATTTTCTCTATGTTGCAGGTGCGGCTGAATTAACTGCACCTACAGTATAAAGAAATATTTGTCAAAATTAATTGATTATTCAGTCAGGAAATGATACATATCATTAGGCCTATGGAAGGTTAATAATGAATTGAATATTGCAGCCGATTGGCGCAATCAATAGCAAAAATAAGTTTAACCACTGCAAGTATAGATAATAACCTGCTAGAAACTAAAGCAGACTGAATGAGTCATAAACTAGCATGTCTTTTCTTACCCAGTACTTATTATTATTGATTCGATATTTAATTGAGCTGTTTGCTCTGTATGCACAATCGTTAAAACCAAATGATGACTAATCCTTCTACCTTAGAAGGATTAGTAAGAATGTAGATTATACCATAATTATAAGGTAGAAAGGAAAGAAAAAATGGTAGAGGCAGGCTGAGATTAGGCATGTTAGATGATTTAAAGACACACTCATTTTTGGAAATGAAGAGGACAGCGGAAGACCGAGAAGTGAGGAGGCTTTATATACATGGACCTGAAAGTAGGCAGTGCACTAAAAGAGAGACTAATCCTTAAGGGTCTATTACTGGTAACATGGAATGAAATGTACAGCAACAAAGCGCAAATGAATTAGAAATAAAAGAAATAAAACTGAATAAAACAAACCATTAAATAAAACTGACTATTACTGGTAGCATAGATTGAAAGATACAGCAACAAAGCGTAAATGAATTACAAATAAAATTAATAAAGCTGACCGATAAGCTGCATGACTTTTCTGGTGGCGTTGGTCGTAAGGACTCCGTGACTCTGCAGTCGATCAGCCGCTCCCCCTGACGCCATCACCAGCATCCACAGGCTGAAGTACGGCACGATGGAAAAACCGTCACTCTGTCAATCAATCAGTCGACAAATCAGTAAATCAACTGTCTAATCAGAGCGCTAATCGATCAACATATCAATAAGATGAACGATGAGGTTAAAACCTTTTTAAAAACCTAATGATAAGACCTCAATCGATAAGGTTTTATCATTAGGTTTCCCATACAACTAGATGTCAGGGAATTAGGAGAGAGAGATAGAGAGAAAGTGTGAGAGAGAGAAGGTGAGAAAGAAAGAGAGAGCATGTGATTTTACCAGATTGCACGTATAATAGGCGGAGAACTGAGGGATATAAAAGGAGTGTCAAGTCTAACTTAAGTATCATAAGCACTGCTATCAATGATGTTCTTTATAAGTAAACAGTAGCAAAAGAGTGCACATTGTTGTGCGAGGTATAATTGTAGAATATCTGCAATATAAGCGAACAATTGACCAACGATAAATTATTCCTAGCATCATCACCATCATCATCATCGTCATCATCGTCATCCACTTTCCTTGAATCCCAGCTTAACAAGGGTCAGTTTAAAATATTCCTTGCATAATATTAATAAATCACAGACTCTCAACAGCCGTATCAGTTTACATCTTATCAACACGTTAAGCTGACCGTGAGATAAAGAGGTAAATGTGTTCAGTGGTTCTATACACTCTCGCAATGGCGAAAAAGATCAACGTTCAACTGACTTTTCGCTTCAAATTAGCATATAATTTATTCTATGATTATATGATTTTTATATCTACGATATTTGCATTATATAGTTATACAGCTATTATATAGCTAATATACATTATATACATGTATATTATACATTTATTTATATAGATTATATCTATTTTAGTGCTGTTAGATAAGCAGGATTTTTTTCTCTGGGAATGACGCCCCCGCCCAGTAAATGTTGGTCGAAGCTGAGTAAAGCATAGGGGACCCACCTCATTATAAGCAGAATCCCCCAAGAATAATGGCTGATCAAAAATTTATGTTATAGACCATTTATTTTATTTATTTATTTAGTATCGTTTATTTGTTCATCACAGCACAGATTATACAAACAATAGGAACGTGCAATAGATTTACTAGTATGTAGACATGAAGAGGAAAACGGAAGATAGAGATGAGTGGAGGCGTTATAGGCCTATATCATGGACCTGCCAGTAGGAAGGGCACTAAGAGAGAGAAAGACAGAGAGAGAGAGAGAGAGAGATATTGATACTCACATTCAAGATAGCATTGAAAATAATAGAATCTAAAACTTTAACGGAAATACATATAAATATGAAATGTATGTTATCAGCACTAACCCATGGAATTTCCATCTGTAGCATTTCTTTTGTATATCTTGGAAAGAGCTTTTCGAACGTATACACACCCCACTCGTACGTGAAGTTACACATGACTATGGCAATGAACGAGAACGACGTCAAAGCTTTAGACCAAGGTACGCTTGGCATTTTCTGTTGTTACAAAAAATATTTTAAATCAGAAAATACAGTTATATGACTATCCATGTATATCATAGTTATGTGAATCTGGGAGCAAATTACGCTATACTTTTTCCATTATGACATGAACTTCAACTCCACCCAAATTCCCCATCTGAAGTTCATGTTAGATAAGTAGCATAAGGTACTTGATGGTAGATAAAGGTAGATAATGTACTTGATGGTAGATAAAGGTAGATAATGTACTTGATAGTAGATAAAGGTAGATAATGTACTTGATGGTAGATAAAGGTAGATAATGTACTTGATGGTAGATAAAGGTAGATAAGGTAAGTGATGGTAGATAAAGGTAGATAAGGTACTTGATGGTAGATAAAGGTAGATAAGGTAAGTGATGGTAGATAAAGGTAGATAAGGTACTTGATGGTAGATAAAGGTAGATAAGGTACTTGATGGTAGATAAAGGTAGATAAGGTACTTGATGGTAGATAAAGGTAGATAAGGTACTTGATGGTAGATAAAGGTAGATAAGGTACTTGATGGTAGATAAAGGTAGATAAGGTACTTGATGGTAGATAAAGGTAGATAAGGTAATTGAGACTTAATAAAGGTTGCATCCTCTTGGTCACCGTTAAGAAACTGATGTATTATTCAATTTACAGGTGATTGATTGATTGATGAATGATTAAGGTTTGATTAATTGACTTATTGGTTGGTTGATTGATTGATTGCATAGTGACTGTGTAACTGACTAACTGACTGACTGACTTACTGATTGATTGATTTATTGATTGATTGACTAATTGCTTGATTGATTGATTGCTTAATTGATTGATTGATTGACTGATTGACTGACATACTAATAACATGAGATAAAGATCGATAGATATATTGACAGATAAGTAAATAGATTGAATGATTGATTGATAGATTGATTGATATTGATTGAATAATTTACTAACTATTTGAGTTATAGATAGATAGATAGATAAATGGATAGATTGATTGAAGAGTTGATTGAATGCCTGATTGATTGATTGATTGATGGATGAATGGATGGATTGAATGATTGATTGATTGACTGATTGATTGATTGATTGATGGATTGATTGATTGAAGAGTTGATTGAGTGATTGATTGAAGAGTTGGTTGATTGATTGATTGATTGATAGATTGATTGATTGATGTAACCTCGCTGCTGCCCGGCTCGACCATGAGAGTGTCGTGGATGTATTGTCGCTCATCAGCCGCGATTCTCTTGTGATCATTGGGTGACTCACTGGCAAACACCATCCACAGCAAGAACCATAGGACACCCAGAGCTCCTGCCAATATAACGATCAGCCAATCTTATCCGTCACTTGCTAGGAATTTCAATATTTACTTAATATTTTTTATTTAAATAAACTAAATTTAAATATTTGGGTTTAACGTCAAGGTCAGAAGCTTTAAGGGATTTTCTCCAAGACGTCAGGTGAACTGGAGTACCTTGAAAGGTGAATGTCCTAGATTTTACTCTCTAATCAGCTTTACCGGGAATTTATCCCATGACCTTAGGAACGGCATTTGCTTCATGCCTTTATCTAACGCGCTTACACACTGAGCTATCATCATCATCCTCCCTTGAATCCCAGTTTAACCAAGGTCGGGATACGAATAGACTGTCTCAAATCCTCTCTGTCCTACACCACACCACCAGTTAATTCCCTATTTCAGACTTCCATTCGTATAAATTGTTGTAACAATTTCTGGAGCCACGAGCACTCACCAATCGAATGCCCTTTCGGACGTTGGTCTGGATCTTAGTGCTTTAGTCGACATATACGATACATACAGCCACCGTTTGGCCAATTCTTCAAACAACCCGGACACAACACGAGGAAATCATTACTTTCTATGAATTTCAATATTTACTTCTTATTTTTTTATTTAAATATGGATTTAAGGTTAAGGTAATATGGTTGGGGTTTAAAACCTGTGTGTTCGGGTTTAAGTCCTTTATGTTTGGGTTCAAAACATATGTGTTGGGGTTCAAACCCTGTGTGTACTAAGCCTCAGTTTAAAACCTAACCAACCCAACGCAGGAATTTATCTGACACTTTTAGTTAGCCTTTTCCATACTGTATAATACATGTAGGTAATTAAGAGAAAGAAAAAGCGATGAAAACTCCACCGAATTCGCTTTAATAGTTAATACGACTTTATACATGTATATACACTGCGCAAGTAATTTTTAGTAAAATATGTACATGTCTCTCTCTTAGTGCACTGCCTACTGGCAGGTCCATGGTACATAACGCCTCCACTCTTCTCTGTTTCCGCCGTCCTCTTCATTTCCACATATGAGTGGGTCTTGAAATCATCTAACATACTTAATCTCGGCCTGCCCCTGCCTCTTTTTCCTTCCATTCTACTTTCTATGACCTCTTTTAATAGACCTTCTCCCCTTAAAATGTGTCCTATCCGTCTCTTCTTCCTATTTCTTAATACATTTATCAACTGTCTATCTGTACCAACTCTCTCCAGAACTTCCTCATTTGTAACCTTTTGAGTCCAGCTAATCCTCTCCATTCTTCTCCAAATCCACATTTCCAATGTTTCTAGTTTCCTAATATCTTCCTTCCTTAAGGTCCATGTTTCACATCCATACAATAGCGTGGTACAGAACAAAGTTTTCACTATCTTTATCTTTGTGTCTTTCTTTAGACTTTTTGTTAATAGTTCTTTTCTACTACCAAAGGCCGCTTTTGCTGTGCAATCCTACTGCATATTTCCGTCTCACATTTCCCATCATCGGTTATAGTATGACCCAAGTATTTGAAACTCCTTACCTGTTCCAATTTCGTTCCATTTATTGTGATATTAACTTCACCTTTATTATTGGACACTCTCATAACCTTGGTCTTTTTTATATTAATCTACATGAAGTACACGTAGCACTGCCAATAAAGGTATAAGGTCAACAGTGTCTTTCATAAATTCAAGGGTAAAAACTTACCAAATATGTAGAATATCGCAGGCCAGCCGCTATCAAATCCCTTTCCATCAATGCCGTACTGGCAGAGTAATCCAGCCACCGGATATATGAAAACACTGCCTGTCAATGAACCTAGAGGACACAATTAAAACAATTTAGACTTCATCTTACACTGTTTCAGCTTCAAGCTATCTAATACCACGCATTATTTCTATAGTCTACCTGATGAATAATTTTGTCTGATAGTGTCAACAGAATTGTTCATGAGATTATATTCTAATAGAAATTATAATAACACGCATCATAGTGAAATGATCAACTATTTTGAAAGCTATCAATTTTAATATTATATGTTTAAACTGTTAGGCAATTTAATACTATGAATGACCAAAATTTTACTTTAAGATAAGCGCGGCCGGGAATCGAACACGAAAGAGTTCAATTCGCCTCGGGATCTCTCATTTACAACTTCAAGTCGTTACCTGACGCCTCTGACCACTGTGCCATATTGTGACATTCAATGACTGGATAGAGCATAACTCCAGTCATTACAACCGTTCAGCCGATGTCTCTTTATTTTATTCGTATCTTTGCGGAATCTTTCACATGTGCTTGACATTGGTGCTTTGGTGTGGTTACTAGGTTCTTAAATAAACTTCTTAAAGGCGTTACGTTCTTAAGATGTTAAATTCCATAAAATAAGTGAAAAATAAATTATATTGAAATGTTCAATTTAGTAAAAGTAAAAGGTCTAATTATCCAAAGACAAGGATTATTAGTCATTGGTATATAGTAATGATGTGATATAGATAGAAGGCTTTGATTATAATCCATCTATCTACTACTATCGACTACTGATAATTATCAGTAGTGATTTGGCAGGACAGTTGCAGCCTTTGACTTGAACCCTCCATTGCTAAATGCAAGCACTGATTTTCGATAACAGAATACTGTGTTGCACTTCTTGCAGTATCAAAGCAATATCAAATATCAAACCCTCCAGACTTTATTAATTACATTGAAGAAATTACATCGAAATCTAATTGAATTATTAATTTAAATTTGTTCCTGCAGTAACAGAATTTAATGATACTGCCTTCTAACTGTAATTATTTATTGTAATTATTACCAATTTAGAATTTAAAATACAATTAAAATTACCTTTTAAGTTACTAATTATTGTTAACTTTTGTTGCATCTGGGATACTGTGACATTAAATAAGGAGTTTAGTAGTAATTTGCTTTTCAAAACAGAATACCAAATTCATAGCTCTACATATGTTAGTCTGCTTCAATAACAATGGCAATGCTTATCGGACAAGTTTACCTCACATTATATCTCATAACACATATGATATGTCGCCTCTGATAGATTTATGTTAAACAAGTCGTCAAATAATATTTAGGTTGAAAACGATAGTCCCAGACAAAATGGCGAATGATGTAATTGTGTCTGGCAGCCTTTAGAGTCTGTGCTGTAGAACTTGCAAAATTTTTACCCGAAGAAATGAGAACGACGCCATATTTGATTTAGTCTCTCCGGAAACTTCTTTAACTCTTGCCCTTTGACACATAACACCTCTGCACCATCTAATAGGCCTACTGTATAGCAGTAGAGAATTTACTAGCGAGATTTCAAACAGATGTTTGGATTTAAGTTCATAGTTCAGAATATCTTTAGATTTTAATCAACTGAAATGTTTATTCTTCAGGTAGGTAAAAAAATTAAAGTAAATGTATGTAAAACGAATCCAACTAAAATTAAGTTGATTCATACTGAAACATATGCCAATAATTACCGAAATATCGTTAATCTAAGAGATATGGCATAAAAATCTCTACCAAAAGCCTGGCATTTTGATCATATATATTCAACTGGTAGCAGGGTAGCAGGCAGCGAGATTGGATTGCAGAAGATAATGGATAGGCTGAATGATACGGCTTCAAGATACGGCATGAAGATTAATATAAAAAGACCAAGATTATGAGAGTGTCCAATAATAAAGGTGAAGTTAATATCAGAATAAATGGTACGAAATTGGAACGGGTAAGGAGTTTCAATTATTTGGGTCATACTATAACCGATGATGGGAAATGTGAGACGGAAATATGCAGTAGGATTGCACAGCAAAAGCGGCCTTTGGTAGTAGAAAAGAACTATTAACAAAAAGTCTAAAGAAAGACACAAAGATAAAGATAGTGAAAACTTTGGTTTGGACCACGCTATTGTATGGATGTGAAACATGGACCTTAAGGAAGGAAGATATTAGGAAACTGGAGGCATTGGAAATGTGGATTTGGAGAAGAATGGAGAGGATTAGCTGGACTCAAAAGGTTACAAATGAGGAAGTTCTGGAGAGAGTTGGCACAGATAGACAGTTGATAAATATATTAAGAAATAGGAAGAAGAGGTGGATAGGACACATTTTAAGGGGAGAAGGTCTATTAAAAGAGGTCATAGAAAGTAGAATGGAAGGAAAAAGAGGCAGGGGCAGGCCGAGATTAGGTATGTTAGATGATTTAAAGACCCACTCATATGTGGAAATGAAGAGGACGGCGGAAACAGAGAAGAGTGGAGGCGTTATGTACCATGGACCTGCCAGTGGGCAGTGCACTAAAAGATAATCAACTGTTATTTAATTACTAAACTATACTATTTTCAGGTCTAGCTTTCATTCTTTAATAGAAATTAGCCAGTTAATAAGCTGTACTGAAAACGATCCTCTCAAGGTATCTCATTCTAAGGTTTGCGATTTATAAAGCGTCGTTCTTGGTCAATCTTTATTCTTATTAAAAAGCACAAAAAGTAAAAGTAAAACGCATTATAGTGAATAATCAACTATGTTGATATCTATCACTTTCTAATACTACATGTTTAAACCGTTAGGCGATTTAGACCATTTTCCCTATGACCAGTTCAATGATGTCCGAGATTTTACTCTCAGATCAGCCAGGCCGGGATTCGAACCCACGAGGGTTTAGTTCATCTCAGGATCTGTCATTTAAAACGTTATGACGTTAGCCCTACGCTATTAAGACATTCATAGCAGGGGCATCTCTGCGCTTTGTCCACCCCTCAAACTTCACGACTGCACTGTTGAAGACACTCCCATGAAGTTTAGATTTTTAAATGCGGATTTAACGTCAAAGTCTGAAGTCCAAAGGACTTTCCTTCAAAACGTCTTGGGTATATATTGAATATGAAATATGAATGCCAAAGAATTTACTCTCTGATCACTCTACCTAGATATTTGATCCCAGAATTATGGGAAGAGCGGTTTTCCTCTTTATCTTTTTACATGGAGTTACTCAACGCGCTTACACACTCAGCCATTGGGACATTAATGAAGTATGGCATACGAGACATTTCTAATTAAATCTAGATTCATATTCATTATTTACAGTAACTTATTATTGCAGTGCTTAGTTTTTAGAGAATAGATTGCGTGTTCACGCTGCTGCAGCTGCTGGAGTTTTCTAGCAGCTGCTGGAGTTCTATAGCAGCTGCTCTCGAGACGATAAACAATATTTATAGAGGAATTGATGTTGGCTGTCAGGCGCCAAATAATAAACAGATCATCAAATAGATGTTGAGATGCAGAAGTTAAGGTGGTTTTTTAAATATCCGAACACACTGTTGTCCATCCATATGTGAAGCACACAGTTTGGTGGTAAAATAAATCATTGTGACAACTGATGTGGCTATACCTAAACCTTCATAGTGGTTAAAACACGTGGAACAGAATTAAACGATCTGAGTTTAAAATCAAGGTCAATCTCAAGTAAATATCTTCATTGGCAATCGGTGCCAGTCAGGTTCATTTTACAGTTGGTTCTTCTCTCTCTCTCTCTCTCTCTATCTCTTATCTCTCTCCTGTTTTAATCAATGCCTATTGGCAGGTCTACGGCATATAGTATCTCCACAATTCTCTGTTTTCCATTTATGTCTAAATGTTAATAGATCTTTGAATCATCTAACATTCCCAATCCAGGTCAACTTCTGCTTCTCTTTCCTACATTCTACTTCCTATGAACTCGTTTAGTAAACCTTCCCAATTAGAATGTGTCCTATTCAACTCTTCTTTTTATCTCTTAATACATTAACTGTCTACCTATACCCACTCTCTCCAGAACTTTTCATTTTTCCATTCTTCTCCATATCCAAATTTTCAAAGCTATTTTCCTGATATATTCCTACCTTAAGGTCCATGTTTCACAACCATATAATAACGTGATCCATACTAAGGTTTCACTATCTTTATATTTGTCGTTTTTTTACTTTCGTAAAAAGTTCTTACCTCTATCGAATGCCTCTTTTGATTGCACAATCCTAATTCATATTGCAGTCTCACATTTCCCAACATCTGTTATAGTATGACATAAATATTTGAAATTCCTTACCTGTTCCAATCTCGTACCATTTATTGTAATGCTAACTTTACCTCTTTCCTGGGACAATCATCACTTTTGTCTTTTTGAAGTTAATCGCTATACCATATTTAAATGACATATCGATCAGTCTACCCAATATCTTCTTCAGTCCATTCTTTCTTCCCGCTACCATTTCTTGTTCATCTGTAAATTCACATCTTGTAACAATTTACGTCTTACTCATATTCCTTCTTCCATGTCTTCCATGTCTTCCATGTCTTCCATGTCTTCCATGTCTTCCATGTCTTCCATGTCTTCCATGTCTTCCATGTCTTCCATGTCTTCCATGTCTTCCATGTCTTCCATGTCTTCCATGGCTTCTACTATCATTGCTTCTGTGTAAAGGTTAAACATCAGCGGCGAAGTGCTACAATCTTTTCTTACTACACCTCCTATTTCACCTTCTGATAAAGTTCCTCTATCATGTGAACTACCTCTGTAAGTTTTCAGATAAAGTGTCTTTATTATCACACCTTTAAACTATTTCAGCTTACCTTACGCACACATATGGCTAGTGGCACTTACAGCTTCAAGAAACACATTGCCAATTGCATTATAAACGTATATGATATCTCAACTAATAAGGCATGTTTTTCAAGACAAAGGTAAAAAGTAATTTTAAATTTAATTTTTATATCTAATTTTGAAAACAATCGTTGTAAAAGGTTTTTTAAGTTTTGCTAAATATAATGCTTTCTTGGTCCTATTTTAGAAACAATGATTATGTCAGACACTTCGCAACCTATATCAGATCATGTCTTGTTTCATCAACAAGGAATAAACAAAAGTCATATTATTTCAGAAATACTAGAATCCATTTGACCCTTCCGACGGGTGCGCGAGATGTTGTGATTGACAGTGAGGGTGGTTAGAGCTGCTCTACAAACTTATTTAGACGAGCATTGTTTATCTTGACTATATTCTCAACTGTACATACTGTATAATGCTATAAAAATAGTAAACCCATTAACACTCACAGCCTGTTTCCAAGCTCCATAAAGAGCACTCCATAGAGCAATATGTTAATTTTTCACAAATGGCTATGCTTTATCCATACATTATGTAGCCTATAGCTTGAAAAATATGGCTTTCGGAGTTCTTTCCCATTGCCTTCGTCAGTTCTTGCTTAGTCGCTTACTACGACATGTGCAGTTAACAGTTGGGCTATTCTTCAGTGTCCCCAGACACAGTACGGAAATTTATTATTTAAGTCTAATAATCTTTTTATTTTAATACCCGGTACATAGGAAGATCGCCTAGCCAATATTTATAGATTTAGTGATTTGGTCAATGCTGGAACAAAGAAGCTCGAGGTTAGATCAACTGAGAAATGCAGGTATTTATTAAGAGCCTACCAACACAGATACCAGAAATCGGCAACAAACGCCTCACAATTTATATTTTACAAATTGAAGTCTGAAGTAAGGTCAGTTAAAGGCCCAACTAATTTATAGGATAAATTGGCATATTGGTTAAACCCCAATTAGGAAGAAAGGTAGCAGAATTTGTATTGAACCATCAATGAACAAAGTACTGACAAGAGAGAGAAAGATAAATTATGAATAGTTTTTATACTATATTCAGATATTATAGGGCAGAACTAAGAGTGTTCGTAAAGTAACGTGTTGATTTACAAAGATCTCGTACTGGTAATATTTATTTATCACAAGCATTTCATAAAAATTGAAAATATCCAACAAGAGATAGTGAATGAGCACGAAGGAAATGGCATACAAATATCAACAAAAGTAATAAGTGTTAGCATTTAAAGCATTACAATTGCATACCTGCGTACGTAATGCTGGCAAGAATGGATCGTTCAAGAGGGGGAGCCCACTTACCCCACATCGTGTGCATGGCTGGGAATGTCGCGCCCTGAAAATTATAATCAAAACTAATTTCCTCTATAAGGTAAACTGACGATTTCTAAACAACCATAATATGAATAATTTCCCCCAAAATATCAACTGCAGTTTTATAAACAACTATAATATGACTAATTTCCGCTATAGAGTCAACTGCAGTTTTATAAATAACTATAATATGACAAAATATAGAAGTAGTTCAATATAACAATAATGATATAATAGAAATAGCGCCATAAATTTAACGGTAGCTTCGTGACTCCCTTTCACAATGTAACTATGCTAGACGGTCCAACTAGAGTTCTAACCGATGCGCTCATGCTTACCAGGCAATCATAACTAACCAGTACCAACAATTGGGTAAATAACGTACGATATATAATAAAATTAATAGATAAATAGCAACATGCACAACATATCTGAAAGAGTTAAACTTAAAAGAGAATAAGAAAAGTGTCAAGACAAAATGGCGCATTTTTAAAACGTAAACTGTATTCAAAATTTATATTTTTAAGTGAGGTTACGAAAAAATTTTATTTTTCAATTTGTTGGTTTGACATTTCTAATTTATAATCTACATTTATTTTGTGCCAGTAGAAGCGTATTATTACTTATACACAGTTCAACGATCCCATTTTGCGAACATATCAAATTTCACATAAACCTAACAAATTTTGATAAGACGTTTGCAGATGCTGTTATGAGAGACCAAATTGCATAACATGTCAAAAACTTAGCCATCTTAGTTAACTCTATCTATGTCCCGACTGTAAATAAACGATTTTTGAAGGATCGTTTTGTTGGTTTTCCTCTCATATTGTATTTTCATTAACAACCAGATAAAAAAGACGTTAAACAAAATTGCGCTCCAGACTTACCTTATTGCACAAGTGTAGCAAGAACAGGGACAGCAATAGAAAAGCGACATTATTAACTTATGCAAACTTAACTTGTGTTAACTTATGTTAACGTTAACTTATGCAAACGATAGTTTAATGAATTGAAACTGAAATAGAGAAGTATCTTTATCAAAATATTTAAATTAGACTAGGCAGTCTCCATGTCACTGGTTTTGATGAATTCTGAGGTTATATTTCCTACATTGTAAGCTAAGTGGGAGTTGGATAAATACAACCTAGACAGCATCAGATATGTGAAAATAAGAATAGATTGGCGAAACTGCATCCCTTGGCATTAAGCAAGCTGGTGTCTGCCATGTCATGTTGTTTGCGGCAAACCTAAACAAATCTAGCATTTGCATGATTTCGAACTTCTACTGATAACCTACTTCATCTGCCAACAATTAATTAGTTAATGGTAGTGCTCATTTTGTTGTAAACGGAACACTGAAGAATTCCATTAACTGCAGTGTTAATGTTCAGTTAACTAACCATTAACTGCATGCATCATAAAAAGGCGATAAAACATTAAGAAAGGCAAAGACAACCACTACTAACCGCTCCAACTCCTCCGATAAATCGAAGACTTATTAAGAGAAAGAAATGAGTCCGGGATGCAATGGGTATGAGGGCGGTGGAAAGAGAAGCTCCCAGGAGGAAGAAGCCAAATACTTTTTTGCCGCCGAATCTGAGGGCCAGCCACCCGGCGGGTACTTGGGCCACGATGTAGCCCCAAGTGTATGTGTCAAATATCATTCGTTCTCGAGTTTCCGACCAGAGAAATTCACCGTCCTGTTGTAGCAATGAATAAGATAAATGCATTGAAAAGATTCAATTACGATATTACAGGTATTTATGAGCGTTTACAGATTAGCCGGACGCAAAAGGGTACAAATGAGGAAGCTCTGGAGAGAGTTGGTACAGATAGACAGTTGATAAATGTATTAAGAAATAGGAAGAAGTGTTCGATAAGACACATTCTAGGGGGGAGGTCTAATAAAAGAGGTCATAGAAGGTAGAATGGAAGGAAATAGAAGCAGGGGCAGTCCGAGATAAGGTATGTTAGATGATTTAAAGACCCACTCATATGTGGAAATGAAGAGGACGGCGGAAGACAGAGAAGAGTGGAAGCATTATATACCATGGACCTGCCAGTAGGCAGTGCACTTAGAGAAGAGAGTGAGCGTCAGCGATTTAGTGAGGATTTAAACTTAGGGAAGGCACTTTACTTTTTAGGGGCACTTTGAAGTGGCGTACATTGTGTACAATTATAATTTGGGCTTAATAAAAAATTTACATAACACCTTGGGGTGGCATGTGCCACGCCTCTCTATCGCTACGCCACTAATAAGCGTTAATATCGAAATCAGTTTCTTAAAAGAATCAGTTTCTTAAAAGTATAACTTCTTAAGTTCATTGGCAGCACCATTAGAGTTCCAGCAAAAATATTTGTTTAGAATTTAAATCCGTCTGACTTTACAAAGTATATAGATAAGTAGGCTCGACACTATGCTTCATTAACTGATTCAAGATAACAATAACCTAATCGGTGAGTTTTCGAAATATTAGAATTCGCCATGCAATCTCTCTATTAAGCTTGAATATACATACATGTATACGTGTATAATATATCCATATATATATATACAATATGCATGTATAAATACATCATTGTATCACTATGTGATTCAAATAAAAATATGACTGTCACACTTACCCAAAGATAAGTGAACGTAGACGTGTTGAGCAAAGAAAAGCGAGGCATGCCCACGCAGATTGCGTCATCAGCCGACTGAATAACGTCATGGGCCCTTGGTTGCGAGCCGTTACCTTTAGCCGTCCAATCAGCCAGAGGTGGCGCTAAGATGTCTGAGCCTAAGTTAGGCGAGGAGGCGGAGCGAGAGGCGTGTCCAGTGGGCGATACCAAGCCCAGGCCAGTTTGATTCAGCATGCACACCATGGCTACCTGCATGCACGTCCTTTGAGCGCTCATACTGAGGAATCCAAAGAAGCCCAGAACTGCTAGAGCGAATCTACTGGAAAACCAGAACCTTGGCGCTGCGTGTACATAAATTTACAGAGATGCTGGCTAATCGTGTTTACGGCAATAAAATGATAAGATTCTATTGCGATGCAGATAAAAGATTACGAAAACAATGCGAGATAAAATCTCCAGGTTGGTACTTAAATCTGTACTAGTTCAAATCTAATTAGTAGTGACGTATCTCAGACAAACTCAGCGTACCTGGCTGTATTAGATTCATATTGTGCCATGAACTTTTCGACAGAGAAAACAATTTTATTACATTGTTGAGCGTTCCTGTTGATTTCAGTTTAGTTAGTTGGTTGTTTATTTATTGAATATACATGTACACGTGTACAATATATACATAACATTGATACTATATATATATATACATATGACCATAAATACATACATGTACATGTATATGTATACATGTATATACACGTATACATATAATTATACATGTATACTTATAATTATTCATGTATACAGGGTGAGTAAAGAAAAGTGATAACACCTGCAAAAGGTTTGACTATCTCAAGCTATTGTTAATATTTTCAAATCAAACTTTTACCCAATACTAAAGGACTAATTTCTTATGGGGTAACCAATTTTCATCAATTTTGGTACATAGATTGGCCAATTATGAAAGTTTTAGCAGAGCAACCCCCCCATTTTTAAACGTACTGTAAATCAAATTTTCATTTTATTTTATTTTTATTTTAGCTCTGAAAGGGTCGTTGTGGTGGTTCAGAAAGAACCAGTTGTATCCGCTAGCATTACTGCCTATTCGATATGCTTTCCTTAAGTTGCTTTTCAGGACTGCAGCAGCTTTCGGAACGCTAGGACAGCCTTGTTGATTCCAGTTTAGGGCAGTCTCCCCCAAATTGATGGTAGGTATCACTTCCTGCAGTTATACCTTGTTTTTAGGCTTCGACTGATGTTTCTGATAGAGATGCAGCATGGTTCCCCAGACATGGTAATCCATAGGATTTGATCGGGAGAATTTGGAGGCCATTCACTCTTCATGATGATATGCGGATTTCTCTCGCTGATCCATTTATGTGCATGGCGAGATGTAAGAGTCGGAGCATCATCCTATTAAAGATGAAACCATTTGGTAGAAGAGCATAGCAATCATCAAACAGCTCGGAAAGTAAAGTATTGACGTAATACTGAGGGTTCACCTTTTCCTTCTAGCCAATGAAGTGCAATTTGCCCTTACCGTTGTAGCAAACGCCATTTTTAGGTAAAAATGGGGGGTTGCTCTGCTGAAACTTGTATATCTGGCCAATCCATAGATTAAAATGCATGAAAATTGGCCACCCCATCACAAAGTAGTCCTTTATTAATTGGTAAAAGTTTGCTTTGAAAATATTGACAATAGCCTGAGATATTCAAACTTTTTGCAGGTGTAATCACTTTTTTTACTCACCCTGTACATCTTTGTTGTACTATGAAGGTTTACTTCAATTCTCGTCGATTCATAAAGACGACATACACAGAAACTAAGAAAATCAATGGAAGATTGGCTCAGAAACATAAATATTGCTAAATAAAGACATCATAGTTAATTTGAATTAATAGTAAGTAATGTCATCTCTTGTGATGATGCAGCTTTGCTTTGTGGTTTGAGTGTCGGAGTACTGTGTATAATAACATCAGGTAAGATAACTCTTCGCTCGAATTGAGGTCCTATAAGTACGTTGTACAGTGCACCGGATATATGTAGTTCATGCTTTGAGAGATAAAAAGTTGCAATACTTAGCTGAAACTGGTTCAAGAACTATGAATTTCCAAAGATTATATCACCCACAGACTGAGACAAGAAACTGAGACAAATTGTAACTTTATACGACTCATCTAAGGGCAGATAGGTTACACTAAATGTAAGATAAGAGCGTACGTTAAGTGTAGCAAGTAGACATAAATCCAGGTATGATTATATAGAAAAGTAGAAATAACATTGCATGGGGCAGAGCATTTTTCTTTACGTTCCAATATAGTGCTCATACATCAAATCTCGGCACACCTATACAAATAGTCTCAAAATAGGATATTAAGTGGTTCGCATTAAAAGCTTGTCAAGGCCAGTGCAGCTGAAGTAAATTAATCGTTCAAATAGTTCTCAGAGTACCATATTTGCCGTTTTTAGGCGTAATTACTTATTCTTATGGAAGTTTATAGGTCTTGCAGCTTTGAAGTGTTTGCGAATCTAGGGCCATAATTAAGCGAAAAGATAGATCTCAAAATTGAATAATATATTAGTAATATTTGTGGTAAAAGGTCAACAAAGCTAATACGAATATTCAAAATTGGTTGCAAGCAAATTCCAACTTTGGCTCAAAAAGTTTGCTTTGAAAATAAATTACTAGCTAAGACAATAAATCACCTAGCTATGATGGTAAATTCTTAGCAAGGACGATGAAATGGCCAGTAAAGCTGGAGGATAGATTTTCAATGTCAACGTTACAGTTACAGATTAACGGTGTTATTACTAGAATTACATATTATCGGTGTTAACACTGGCATTGCAGAATGTCGTTGAAATTAATAGCAATATAGATTATCTGTGTTAATACTAGTTTTTATTCGTCCAAGACAATACGATGAAGTTATTTATAGCTCAAGCAGATTGTGTAAAATTGTCCATGTTTATGTTGCGTTTTAGTATTTAAGCAACTCTCTAATTACTGAATAACAGAATGCATCATACAATACAAATAGCACGCAATAATCGAGTAGATAATAAAATTTTAACGGGTAAAAAAGAGAATTTTAGATGACTCTATTGCTCTAGTTTTCACTAAGGCATGTCTACTTTATAACAGCACAAACGACGTTAAACCAGTCTCTGCCATTCGAATTATTTTCAATTTTCCATGACATGATTGCATGACATGATAGCATGACATGATAGCATGACATGATAGCATGGCATGATAGCATGACACGATAGCATGACATGATAGCATGACATAATAGCATGGCATGGTAGCATGACATAATAGGATGACATAATAGCATGACATGATAGCATGACACGATAGCATGAGATGATAGCATGAAGGGTAGGACGAGCCGTGATGGGGTTGCGAACATGTTCGGTAATTCGCAACGACGGATGGTGTTAGCGTTAAAGCGCTGTCACGACCCTACATCACTTCAGAGCCTTGTAACACCGCACGTGTTCTCAACACCCAGGCTTCAGCCGCAGGTCAATCAGCGAGACACATCTCAACACGCCAGGCAAGATATGATTGAAATCAAAGAGAGCATGCTGCCGCGGTGTTACATCGGTGTTGAAGTAACCTACATCCCCCGGATTTTCCACTGCACTACTCTTTTAATTCTAAGATTTGTTTAAAAGTTAATGTTCATTTGCGTTTTTGGAGAATATTTAGCCTTAATGCTATGCAATGTCCCACCAGTCGCTTAATATATCGAAAGCATTGGCAGTTCTTATCCGGAAGGAACGAACACTGAGTGGCATAATTTTTAATAAATATTGTAAAATAAATGCATGCACCTGGATGATGAGCAACATTAGAAATAATCAAATTCTTTGTAGAAGTCAATTAAAGAGCCGAAAGTTAAATATTGCTGTAGAAATTTAATTTCGTAAACCAACAGATGAATTGTACTAAATCCAGGACAATAAAATTTGCATAACAGCGCATTGTCATATTATTTAATTCATTTCTCATTCCCGCAATATCAATTTGTTGCTCATAATCATTTTATTTTAATTAGATTGAACAGACAAAAAAGAGAAAAGCGAGATTTTTAATGTTAGCTGATTTAATAACGATTCGTGAAGAAAACAAAATACAGAGAATGAATTTCGGTGAGATATAGACAGACTGACAGGCATAGAGAGAGAGAGAGAGAGAGAGAGAGAGATTGCTCTAATTATTGCATAGATTCTCCTAGACAGACGGTCAGAGATAGAGAGAAAGAGAAAGACAGGGAGTGTAAGATTGCTCTACTAATTACATAGTTTCTTCTAACCCGGAATGCCGTGTGCTAACCTTTTATGAAATTTTGACTAAAATATAACTGAACTGTCTCTTTCTACCCTAAGAAGTAGTTGTTTCGCCAATTCCATACTCCAAACAAAGGTGAATAGCTTAGCCTGTGAGAGAAATTTTTTTCTGATTAGAGAGCTGACTTCTTCAAACTGAAACCTGCCTCAGAAACTTCAATTCATAACTTTCTCACGCCCCGTTAAAATTGTAAACAGCTCGCTCTATTTATATGGGTTTTTAGTTCGTCTTGAGGCTTTTGAACCATCCTTAAATCGTGTTATTATATTCTATCAGATTTTAAGGACTATAAAAAATTTAATTTTTGAGAATAGCCTACATATTTATGTATATTCAACAAATCTCTCATACAGTTTATAAACGAGCCTCATAGCCTCATTCCAGTCTGGTTTTCAAATTTTCGTGTTTATTTTTCTTTAGCATTCTGCAACAATCCCTGAATTTTTCATTATTGAGCAATTATAGCAATTGTGCTTCATTTGAAAATCATTTCGATAGGTATAAAGGAGTTTTGTTTGCGTAGTAGCTTTAAAAAGCCCGACGAAATCAAAACATCTAATTAAAACTATCAAATAAATTTTCTGGCATACAGTTATTGTATTTAATAAAAGGTATACGCAGGAATTTTGAAACGTTTTAGCAACGTCAGTGTCTACGTTTTGCTTATGTAACCGTCTTGCCTGTCTACTTGTTAACTTATAACATGACAACGATTAGAGTACTACTGTCGTCAATGACAATATCGAGCATTATTGTTCGAGGTTGTGCCGAATTGATGGATTGCACGTTAAGCTAATGAAACAACAAACCAGGAGCAGAAATTCTACAAAACTATAATAATATTACAAGTATTAAGTTTGTGAAACATTTGTGCACAAATAACTTAGAACAACCATCAAAAGAATAAAAATTTAACACTAATAGCAGTTATTTTGGACCAAGATACTAGCTAGTATAATATTAGATTAATTTTCACAATATATGATGAAATCTATTAATATCTTATCGTTCGTTTTATCAACTGACGACTACTTCATGTATATGCGTCACAGCCATCTGAGTATTTGACTCAGTAGTCTGAACAGCGTTGCATAGTCTTGAATAAAATTACAATACTTATAACATAACAAAATTGTCATATAAAGTGGCGTAATTCAATGTCGTCATCTTTTAGTATTGGTAATGGCACACGGCAGGGAAGTGTTCTCTCTCCATATTTATTTTCTAGATACATTAGAGATCTGTTAGGTTCAGTTGTTGAATCTGGTATTAGTTGTAGAATTGGCAGGCAGATTATCAATATTCTTGCATATGCCGATGATATTGTCCTTATTACACCTTCATGGAGAGCTATGCAACTTTTAATTAACACTCTGTGCTCTAGTGCTTTGGATATTAATATGTCTTGCAATACTTCTAAAACTGTTGCTATGATTTTTTAACCTAGCGAGAGAAGATGGGCCTTAGATTATATCTTCCCTAATTTTAAACTAGGTAACGACGACATTAATTTTGTCTCTCAATTTAAATATTTACGTCATTCGACTGATAATCGTTTATGTGATGATAATGACATTAATCGTGAAATTAGTAATACCTTTGTCCGCACTAACACGCTTTTAAGACGATTTTTTAATTCCCCCCTTACAGTTAAAATTATTCTATTTAAAGCCTACTGTTTATGTTTTTACGATATTGCACTCTGGTCCAAGTTTAAAGTGTCTTATTTAAATAAATTTCCTTCATATTACAATAGATGTGCCAAACGGTTCTTTGGTTTCAAAAGGCAGGATAGTTTATCCACTATGTTGCAGTTATGTAACATTCCTAGTTTTGATACGATTATATATAACTCTAAATGTGTGTATAATCAGTGTGTTAGTAAGTGTGAAGGTGCACTAATTAATTGTTTTAGGTTGTGATTTTTCCATTTTAGAACTATAGTATCTGATATGAAATGTCGTAATTATTTCAATTTGATTTATATAGTGCTTCTGCTAAGCCAAATTGTAATTACTAAATTTATATTTATGCGTTTTCGCAAAATTCTTATAGAGTAATATATCTTTAATATCATATAAAAGACTATGATTGAATAGACGAAATACTAGCATTTTAAAAAATAGTTTGAATTTAAATTTTATGCTACCCCCGCGATGATACTGTTGAGTAGCATGGCGCTAGAAGAGTTATTTTCTTATCTGTAAGCATTTAATGCTCCGCTTGATGCATTAAAAACATATATTTGTAACGTTATACATCTTGTATTGGATCAAAATAACTTACAGAGTATAAGTTGCGAAATACATAAAGACGTTTATGAACACAAATGAACACAAACAACATGCTCTGTCCTTGAATTCATTCTAAACTATTCTGACAGTATATAAAATGAACATGTGAGGCCAGATGAAGTTAAGCACATTGCCAAAGATCTACAGAAAATATCTCTTTGATTTAATAAACAGAAAACAGAAGTTGAGATGTGAAGCAGGAGATAGCTGCGGAAAGATTGAATTCTCCAACAAGTAGATTTATGACTTGACGATTAGCGGACTATAAAGGTGTGAATATGGATCTGTCAGTATGTTCTGCAATGGAAGAAAAGTTGAAAAATGTGCGTCATTGGCTCAAAGTGCTAGAAATTTCAGTACAAGGTCTTGACTTCAAATTTATCAATTGAAAACTATTGAATATAATGAGAGGTTAATATTGCTCAATTGAAAATTATTGAATATAATAAGAGGTTAATATTGCTCAATTGAAAATTATTGAATATAATAAGAGGTTAATATTGCTCAATTGAAAATTATTGAATATAATGAGAGGTTAATATTGCTAAATTGAAAATTATTGAATATAATAAGAGGTTAATATTGCTCAATTGAAAATTATTGAATATAATGAGAGGTTAAATTGGATATAGCTTATTAGAAATATTGAATAGTAAAGCATTTGTCTAAAAGAAATTTTGCATGTACACGACGTTTACAACTATCTTATTCAATGCATAGTTTAATACTTTTAACGTAATTAGCATTGGACATGTGTTAAATATCAGAATTTAGGTATAACTACTGCTAAAGTTAAATTTATAGCATTTTTCAGTGTCATACGGCATCATATGGTATCATAAGTTATCATACGGTATCACACGGTTTAAAGTATCACAAGGTATTTTAAGGGAGCTGTCAGAGCCGGTCCGACTAGTACTCGAACCGATAACCTCTTGCTTCTCAGAGAAACCAGTAGGTATCGAAGTAAAGTGCAAAATCTTTTATTGCTACTTTTCCAATATATAAAACTTGAAAATTTCATCGTTTAAAAAGTTTTCTCATACTAGTCCTTCCTGAAATATTGACTGAAATTTTGACTGAAATATTGACTGAAGTGTTGACTGAAATTTTGACTGAAATATTGACTGAATTGTGGACGTTTTCAAATAATTTCTCCCCATAGCGCAAAGAGTACGATTTAAGAAAATCGACTTTTAAACCTTATATTCTTATTTAATTTTCTTCAAATAAACCAGAAAATTAGTGAAAGTTCGATTTAATAATATTAAAAGTTTATGAAACAATTTTTGACGAATTATGCAATCTATGTCTAATTACTCAACAACATTACTCACTTTCCCATGATCTTGACAGCTCAAGACCTGCGCAGTCAACATAGATTCTAGAATAACCTGCACTTAAATCTAGACACTTGTCAAACCTTCACTAAACCAAATTCCGTTGGGAAAGTGTCGAGATTTAATAGATTCTGATGCTAATGATACGCGGCGCACGTGTCGGTTGGAAATACAAATACTGTGGCAGACGTCAAAAGATTATCCACCGGCTTGATACCTTGCGAAGAAAAGCGGATACATGATGTCATGCTTTGCTTCCCACAACAAATATTTGATTAGCCAGTGCAGAGTTTTTTGCAGACTAACAATTTGATAGAGTTAGTCTCAAAATAATTTATGTCTTTTTAACTATCCAGTCTCCTCTAAAATGCAACCTATAATAAAATAAAAAATCTTAAACATTTAACTATGCAGCGAGGAATATTGCAATGTAGGCTAGTGTCCCTTAATATTACATGCACTATCCCTTAATATTACATGTAGTATCCCTCAATATTACATGTAGTATCCTTTAATATTACATGTAGTATCCCTTAATATTTCATGTAGTATCCTTTAATATTACATGTAGTGTCCCTTAATATTACATGTAGTATCCCTTAGTATCCCTTCCGGGGCTCAAATCCTGGGCTCGCCCGTCACTAATATGGCTTTCGAATGAGCAAACTGACGTTAACATTAGCTTTAAAAGCTTTTTTCAATTAAAGTGCAAATGTTAAAATTTTAAAAAAGAATCGACTGCTTTAGAACCAGATAGAATTTGACGGCTGAACGAATTTGAAGGCTATGACCTCTGATCAGTATTTCTTGTAGACATCTTTCTAGGTCGAGAATTATGAGGAATCGCGCCCCTCTGATGCATGCACCACTAAAGTACCTGTCGCCAACATTATTTAAATTATGAACCTCAGAAACTGGCAATTTTGGAGTCACCCTCTCTGGAAGTTTGTTACGATATAAAGCTACATCTAATGATCTTTCTGTAATTCTTCTTAGAATCGTACCATATCTGAACTTAACAAAACACGCACTTTCTCTTCAGCTCGGTTATCTTCGTTTTTCGGAAACATAAAGAACTATATATACAGTATATATATATATATATATATATATATATATTTATATAGGCAAACATCTCATTTTCGAAGCTGGGGTGATTTATACGTGAGCAATATACACATAGATCAGTTAATCTGCTTGTTATCCTGCTTCATCCTGCCAGATAGTATCGTTCTTTGCATCGAAGTGCAAGACAGACCTATAAATATACAATATTAACGACCGTGTATCTCACTTAGCGGTAGGTATTCTGTTATCTTAGGTAGCGAGTCTTATCGACACGGATTGTCGGGGCGTTCACAGGGATCAAAGGTGCAGCGAGCTCCGGGAAGAGAGGATCGAGCTCCGGAACGATGGACGTAAATATTCACTTACACAACAGTTCCAGCACAAAGCAGAATAAATAGTAACTTTCAGTTTTTGAATTATGGCAACCAGCGCTGCATCCAACGACGACGGATTACATTAAGTCAAATAGTCAAGCATGAGTAGGCCTAATAGTAGTATTATATAATATAATATAGCAGACCTTACATATATGTTAATATATTGTCACAAATTTTTTAAAAGATGTGCTACTTTGCGCAATAATACACATATTTATAAATTTTTGCCTTATAAAATGTAACGTTACAAGAAATTCACTATACATTATGTGATTATATTGTATTTTAGCACGTACGCTGCACCAGTTGTAAAGTGAACACGCATTATAGTGAATTGATCAACTATGTTGATATCTATCACTTTTTAATACCCCATGTTTAAACCGTTAGGCAATTTAGAGTCCTATTTCCGTATAACCAGTCTAGTAAATGTCCGAGATTTTGTTTACTCTCAGATCAGCACGGCTGGGATTCGAACCCACGAGGGTTCAATTTACCTCAGGATCTGTCATTTAAAACTTCATGACGTTACCCCTGCGCTAAAATCGCTCTTGTAAGAGGCGACTGAGCAAGTGCTGAGGAAGGAAACAAGGAACCACTTCAGAAGCCTTATTCTTCCCACCTAAAATTTAGCCTACATTAAGGTATCGGTAAACATAACTTCATTTGAAGTGATTAACCTATTAATCGACGGAATGTTCTTTGTGGAGGGCGAAACATATTACGGGTAGGATTATGTACCTAGGACCTGCTATTTGTTAGAATACTATAAAGAGAGAGAGAGAAATAGCATTTTAAGCTGCTGAATAAAAAATGCAACGCCTGTTCCATCGTTAGATTTTTTTCAACCTCAAAGTTATACACGTACGAGACGCAACCATGCTCACTATTGCAGTTTGCAACTGGACTTGAAAAAGTTTATAACTTTCAGTGAAATTTCGATATAATTTTACATTGCATTTTGAACGATTACTCAAGCAATATACATGATGGCGTATGATGATGATGATGATATGATGATAGGAATCATATAATGATAACATATGATATGATGGCAATATATGATGTGATGATAACACACGATGATAACAGATGATATGCTGACAGCAGGTGATGATATGATGATAACAGATGTGTGATTATAACATGTGGTGATATGATGATAACACATGATGATATGATGATAACACATGATGATATGATGATAACACATGATGATATGATGATAACACACGATGATAAGATTCGTAGAATGTATGACAGATACTTTACATAGTTTCCTTCTAATTCTACCTCCTACAATCACAAACTATTTTTCATCACGCAATTTCTTTCAAGAGGTTGGAGGGTGACTGAAAAAATGTATGGATCTCTCGGCGTTTCACAATTTTACGTAAACCTGTATCTATGCTCTTCTGCCTAAAACACTGAACCTGGTGGTACAGTTTTCTAAACTATAAATGGTGTATGTGGCATGTGTAATTAGCTTAATAACTGGGACCATCTGTATACTTATATATTGAAGATGTAGCAACTTGCTTAAGGCTGCAATTTGTCCACAATTGCAAACTAGAAACTAAATTCTATCATTGTGCCGGTACCGTTGTGCCATACTCACTCAGTGCCCTTGTGCCGGTGCCGTTGTGCCACACTCACTCAGTGCCATTGTGTCGGTGCCGTTGTGCCATACTACTCAGTGCCATTATGCCGGTGCCGTTGTGCCACATTCACTCAGTGCCATTGTGCCGGTGACGTTGTGCCACACTCACTCAGTGCCATTGTGCCGGTACCATTGTGCCACACTCAGTGTCATTGTGCCGGTGACGTTGTGCCACAATCAGTGCCATTGTGCCGGTGCCGTTGTGCCACACTACTCAATGCCAGTGTGTCGGTGCCATTGTGCCACACTACTCGGTGTTACGCTTTCCGCGTTACGATATTACGATAAAGTTTTAATACGTAGAATCGAAATATGATAAGGTCACTCCATCATCCGTAGCTGCACCGGAAAAGCTGTGAGAGTTTAGATGGGCCTAAGGAGCAGCTGCTGGTGTTACGTCAAGAAATCAACCCGTGGCCGCCAGACCTTGAGTAAATCACCGGCAAGTGCTCATGTTGCTAATAACTGACAGCTCGTGTTTTTCTTGAACCGAGTGCTAGCCGTGTATCTGCTGATATATGGCTTCTGCGAGCAGAGTAACAATTGGTAGTAGAGATTTGGCAAGGTAATCTAGAAAAAACAAATGTCTAAATTGAAATTATTTGCAAATCAAACTTTTAATTCGTTTTCTTTTCTGTTTTTTCTTTTTTTCGATACGATCTATCCCTCTTATTGTTATATTTAACTATTTATGTTTTAAATGCTTTCTTGAAACGGAAAGACGTAATTCTTAGAAATCGAAACGGACTGTGTCACAATCCTGACAAATCATCTTCTTTTTAAAATTACATTAATTGTACACAAAACAGAAATACTAAACCGGCACCACGCCACGGGTTATTATTCATTCAGTAGATCGATGATAATTTCAATTTGATAAAAAATTTATTACACTGAGAAAATGAAATTTTGCCTTGCGACTAGCGAGAAACTATTAGGCTATCAAATCAATGTTTATTATTTTGATGGTCGCTTTTAGAAAAAGAAACATCATATCTCGCAAGATGCCAGCCATCTAAGGTCAGTATAAAATTGATTCTTTAAAGTTTAAAGTTAGACCGTTCTTCTATGATTTAGCACCCAGATCATATAACTCATTCTAGATCCTCCTCATTTTTTCATTGGCTGTATTCTCCAATAAAAAGCTGCGAGTAAGATAGTGGGAGCAACCCAGTCTGCTGTTGTTGTATGTTGTTGTTGTTAAGCCGTCTTTCAATGAATTTGAAGCCCCAGGCAGTTCTATCAAACCACAAGGGCTAGAGTTAGAGATCTAAGAGAGGTGATAGAATGTAGCTGATTGTATAGTTCTGTTACTAGAGATCGCCTATATTTTGCTTAGACTGATTAGATCATTTCTCTTTTCAAAAGTACAGTCAATCCTTTAAGCAAAAATATAATACTTGATTTCAGTTTACTTCATTCAATGTGTACTGTACTGTGTTTATAATAGTGTACATGTATCTTCCAATGGCTGAAAGGTCATTCCTGAACTATCAAAATCAGTTATTACAGTGTTTAGTGCCTTCAAGGGGAAATTCTAATTGATTAATAAATGTCTTACATGCATTCGCGTCTAACAGAAAAACCACTTTTTAGTCTTCGTGTACATGCACGCATATGATCTCAGAAGTTATTTGCAAATTAAGATATATATCTACTTGAATTTGTTATTTTAAGGGTGCTAATTTTATAGCATACTTCTGTATCAGTAGCCACGCATAAGCCTAAGAGTTAACACGTGATTTTAGCATTATATAATAGCGACTAATGTACAGGAGCGCTAGAGCTACTACAGACATACAGCTACATAGTGCAACGGACATACAGCTACATAGTGCTACAGACATACAGCTACATAGTACTACAGACATACATCTACATAGTGCTACAGACCTACAGCTACATAGTGCAACAGACACACAGCTACATAGTGCAACAGACATATAGCTACATAGTGCTACAGACATACAGCTACATAGTGCTACAGACATACAGCTACATAGTGCAACAGAAATACAGCTACATAGTGATACAGACCTACAGATACATAGAGCCACAGACATATAGCTACATAGTGCTACAGACATATAGCTACATAGTGGAACAGACATACAGCTACATAGTGCTACAGACATACAGCTACATAGTGCAACAGAAATACAGCTACATAGTGATACAGACCTACAGATACATAGAGCCACAGACATATAGCTACATAGTGCTACAGACATATAGCTACATAGTGGAACAGACATACAGCTACATAGTACTACAGACCTACAGCTACATAGTGCTACAGACCTACAGCTACATAGTGCTACAGACATACAGCTACACAGAGCTACAGACATAACGGCTTTTATACTAACCTTCACCGTCATATTCGAACTCGTACGATTCCAGAGCGTTTGAGTTTTCCTTTTTCTTCTTCGACCACATGATCCAAGCTGAAGTCAGACGAATTAGGACGTGACGACAATCATTTATCTGACTTTACTTGCTGAAAATTGTTGCAAAACTCACAGCGCATGCTACTATTCAGAATAGATTACCGCTATTTATCAAGATTGTTCTTGAGTCTCAAATAATCCAATACGTAATCCAAATTATATAGTAAGATACCTGCATAAAATAATAAAGACATTTTTTGCAGGCCTTATATTTTCACATGCAAAATATCTACAACTAGCTCTTTATTTTAGCATTTGTTAGCAAATCTTGGGAAATATACAATATACATTTCAATATGCAAGCACATACCCGCCTACTGAATCACGAAATGATTCCGGGCTAAATAAAACTAATTTAATCGAAAACAAAGCTCTTAGATTTGCAATCAATTTTGAACGTCATGGAAGGTCACTGTAATTTTAAAACGTATGCTTTTGAGGCCTTAGCTTCTTCAAAGAAACAAGAAAGCAAATAATCTTTTTTACATTGCTAGCACTTGCATTATAAAAACTACATTAATATATACAATACTGCAGATTTTATAAGCTGTCATTTACTGCAGTTTGCATGCTATTTCTGATTGTACATAGCCGTGCATTGTCTTTTTAAATTTAGAAGTCTGAGTTACGAGGGAAAACGAGAACTCTGAGTCACGTGGATAGCAGATGTCAAAAGCGATTTTTCAAAGGCCTCTGGGATATTATTATAGACCTGCACTCAAAAGTTGAATTTCACACCAATTTAAGAATCTTTCAATTTTTTAACGCAATATGCTTGCATGGCCTTGACATCAAACGACATTACATGTGCATCCTCTAACTCATCATCGAACTAGGACTTTCATAAAACTTCTACAGTATGGTGTTGCTTAGAATGCCAAATGAAACTTTAAGGCTCAGCTTATTGTTAACGTACATAGATTAATTAGATCAATTAGTAAATATAGTGCCTTTTATTCCAGGTACGGCTGTAGAATTACGGCTTGGGGTATCGTACATTTACATGTTTATAACGGAGATCAACAGGATAGCATTGCAAGAATACACAGGTATCGGTTCTATTACAAAATTTGTCGAGAGGTTTCTTTTCATTAGGAGACAAAAATATTAAACTGACTTCTCTCTCTCTCTCTCTCTCTCTCTCTCTCTAGTGCACTGCCTATTGGCAGGTCCATGGCATATAACTCTTCCACATATTTTATCGTTTATTTTACAATTCTTATCGCCAGCATACTAATTAGTTATTAAATCATCCAGCATCCTACATCTCGGTCTTTCTCTAACTTTTCCCTCCAATTTTCCCTCAGAATAAAACATTCCCCATTCAGGGCATGACCCATCCATTCCGTATTTCTATTACCAACGATATTTATCAATTATCTACCTAACAAACTCTTTTTAGCACTTCTTCGTTCGCAATTGTGTAAGTACAGTTGACCTTCTCCAGTTTTCTCCATAGCCAAATTTGAATGCTTCCTGTTTTCTGATATCCAGATGACTTAATTAGGCCTAAATCACGAACAGTCCACAAATACTGAATATACATGTATTAGTAATATTTTAGGCATCAACCCCTTGAATAAGTGACCGTTCAACAAAGCAAGCAGTAGCGACTAAAATTTCTGCATATATCGTCATGTGCTACATTGAATCTTACAATGCTCTCAATGTCAAATCCGTTAACGATCTAGAGCGATTTGTATAATTTAACGCAAAATTTTTAAACTCTTATTAGTTGTCAAATACTGCAGGAGCAAACCAATCCTTCAGAGTTATTTAAAATGCACACAAGCGAGAGCTACAAACGAAAATGATTCTTAAATCTTACCTATCTATGAGATCAAGCAACATTTTAAGTCTGAACAACCCCCAAATTTCTAACAGGATCCTGACAACATAAAATTTTAATCCCTTTCATGTATAATGCTACTCCAACTAGGCTGCTATCTTAATCGGGGCACCGTATTTTGAAATACAAGCCCAATTATTATATTTAATAAAACTTTCCTATTATTTTATTATGCTATTGAAAATACAACATGATTATAACATGCACAAAATGCCTGGTATAACACTTGCGTTATCGTGTTCTCTAATTAATCAGCTCATTTATCACGTCATGCTCAGCCTGCAGCTCAGTACGCCTGCTCGATACTCTCAGGATCGACTCGAAATCGACAGCTGAACACGAACTCGTGTCCGGGCTAAATAGTGGCATACGCTAAATTAATTAATTAATTAATTGTAAACATTTTTAAACTGAAGTACATCGTAACGTAATTTAACAGAAATGTATTTCAAGCATTACATAAGACGCTTTTTTATAAATTACGAAATTCACCTGGAGTTTGAAAATTGTACATTGCACTAATGGTTCGCCTTTTAATTTAATTTGTTCAAAAAATTTGTATAATAACTGACTAAATCATGACAAAGCGTGTATAGGCTCTACTGAGAATTTGCACTTTCAATGCAGAAAAACTTTCACAGTTTTGTGTCTCTCCTCGGTAGGTTGTACGTCGTGTAACGTAGTATCTACATCTACATTGATCTTCTCATGCAGAGCGTACTCAAATAACGATTGAACTTATTGGATTTTCAAATACCAACATACGGAAGGTTATTACATTGAGCATTGAAAGTAAAACAATAAATCACTTCTGCTGTTGAAAATATCCTAAATATATTTTAAAGTCTTTAGTTAGTTAAATTCCAATATTTTATCTTGAGAAAACAAATGTACTCGCCTAATTTAAATGTTGCTTGGCTTACTCTAAATAATTACTCTGGCTTGTATAGGTCTAGTTATATTTTTATCACTAATTAACAGAGTACCATTGCTCTTAGTAAATAATTTAAAAAATAATTCCATAATTCCTACATACGTTTATACATTTTCTAGTAGGCATAACCTTTTGTGAAGGGATTAACTTATGAATCGATATAGTGTTCTCTATGGAGTGTGAAAAAGACTCTGAGTGTGAATGTGTACCTTGGACCTGCCACTCGACAGAGTACTGGAGAGAAAAAGAGAAAGATAGAGAGAGTATTACAGTAATAATTCAGATTACAGTAGCGACTTGTACTTTCGAGCTTCTTCTAACTGAAGATGATTTAAAGTTTTATTTTTAGGCTTTAGATTGATTTGTTTTATCAAACCCAAGGAAGCCAAAGATAGAGAAATACGTATACATAAATAATAAATATTTCTAATATAAAATATTAATTTATGCTTATATTGTATAATATAACAAATAAATACACATGATTGTAAATAGATTAGAGCTGACTGACTGCTGGCACTATTCTAAATCACGCCACATGAGATATCATAGAACTCAGCTTTGTAAACTTAGAGGCAGTGAACTTTGTAGCTCAACCTGCAATAGAGAATTAAGCGTCTTGAGGCCAAGCGCTGTTCATGTTCACAGCAATCAGGAAAAAATTACATTATAATATAATGTAAATTTTCCCTCATAGCTGAAATATATGTATATATTTATGTAATATAGGCTATATATATATATATATATATATATATATATATATATATATATATATATAAATGTGATTTCATTTTTGAACCTTAACTTCTCCTCAGCATATTTCTTTTATACATGTACTGTAGATTAGTATGGGTGAATTGATCTGTAGTGGCGTGTGTTGTGGGGACGTCCCTGATATCATCCTTAGATGAGGAAATGGACGTTAAACCATTATTATTTTTATTTTTATTACCCCGGGTGTAAAGAAACCGAGGTTTGATAAAAAAAAGATTCGCGCAAATTCATGTATATGCTGAATCACCGCCCGGCTACTCGAGGCCATCTAGCTGCTTATTAATTTTATTATTATTACAAATATTATTATTTATTATTATTACTATTATTATTATTATTGCTATTTCCCGGTGTTATGCTCAGGTGTGGTTGGACCACTGCAGAATAAGGCAACCGCAAACAATCAGCCGCCTGTACGTATGGCAAGAGGGGACCCACCTCAGCATGAAATGTTTTCCCCCAGGATTAAATGGTAATTAATCCACCTAACTGAGGAAGGCAACTTAAGACCACTTCAGTAGCCATATTTGTCCCAAGCTATAGGCTACATAAGGTATGGATAAGGCATAGACTTTGTGTAGGGATTAAATTGTTGATCTAAGGAGTGCTCTTATGGAGCGTGAAAATAGACTTTGAGTATGAATATATACCTTGAACCTGCCACCTGGAAGTGCATTGAAGAAGAAGATTATCATTATTTTTATTTTTATTATTTGTATTATTATTATTATTATTATTATTATTATTATTACTTCCAGAATATGATCAATTTAGATTTTGACTTTATCATTATTATTATCGAATAATGACGTCAGTTTCGCTGTGTAGTCACAGGGTTGCGAGTAGTTTTATCTATTGTAGTGTTACGGTTTAAGCTTAATGTGCGAATTGGTGTATTTTAGATTATGACTAATGAAGCTTTATTATTATTCGGTTTCATAAATAGATAAGATTAAATGCAACTCCAGCAAAATTTACTCATTATCTTACCTGTAATCAAATGATAGTTTTAAGGCTTGCTCACTACAGAAAACATCGTCCTGATGCCAATACAGAGGCAACATTTTTGCCAGCGCTCTAATGCACTCCTTTTGCTTGATATCAGAATGAAGAGGTTAAGGTGGTTTTCCATTGACTTTCTCAACTTCAGTTTAGTCGTCCTTTACCGCACGCTTGGATTATATGCCAATTGCTGTAGTTTTCTAGTGGAGGCAGCATATTCCCACTCATATGCAGCCTCCACTCTCAGTAAAGAGCCATCCATAGATTAATAAGTTAATCCCTTAAAAAAACTATGTTATAGACTACATCTTGATGTAGTCTATAACTCTTGACAAATGTGGCGCCCTAGGTGGTTTCCCGTTGCCGCCCTCAGTTCTTGCCTAGTCGCCATTGTGTTAAGACCCATATGCAGTTTATGAATGGTCTATTATTCAGTGTCTCGGACACAACACGAGAATTATACGTTTCAACATAAATTCAATCGTATCATGATGGAATTTACATTGCAAAGAAGCATGTTAAGTAGTGCTGGACGTTTAATTCCAATTGCTTTACTTGTTAAGACTTTCACTGACTTTGCTTTTGCGATCTTTCGTTTTTAGATTATTATGATTTAAAATTTATTTTTAAAAAATAAAGTTTTAATTATACTATAGCACTGAAAATGGCTTTCAGACCATTAAATAAAAGATATCGTCTGGGCAAACGATATTCCAAAGTGGTCACTCATTCAAGTAAAATCCGAGCTCTACCTTTGCTGAATTTCGTTGATATTGCGCACGGTATACCATAGTCGGTGAGCTAAACTCCTTCTCCAATGATGACGTCACTAATGACGTCATCTGATAGGATAACGGACGATCAGACGTGACGTTACAATCAACTCGGCGATTCAGTGACAACCATTAATCAATTACCCCATGTCAATATTGCCAGCAAGATTTAATCTTTTTTTCTCTTAATTGTCTGTTATGTCTGTCATTGTCCGATTACTAAACATTAAGATAATGCGATGCGAAAAGACATACGTTTGACGAGGAAACAAGGAGTTACAATAATTTACCAAACTAATATCAAGACCCTTCATTCTCTCCATTACTATATATGTTAGAGAGGAATTACATTTTCATGTATATAGCAAATGGACCACATTTTGTTTCAATCCCAAATCAACCTTTATCCCAAATCAAGGATAATCTGCGGCATTTACATCAACAAACTTAGTCATATTGAACACCCTATGAGAAAAAGAAAATTCTAACAATATCTGTTCTCTTTCTAGACATAAACACTATGTAGAAAGTACCAGATGGAAACTGGTGCCGGTTCGGTGAACGATCAGATGTTAGCTGGAGATGTACTTTTAAAAATACGAACACTTTCGCGTCTGTATACCATATTTACGGTATTGTAGGAGCCATTAACTTATTCTTAGAGCGAGAAAGTTTAATCTTCTTGCTACCTGGATTAGTTTATTTTTAAGAGTAATTAAATACCCATTAAATTCCTCTTAGGTGTTTTAACCTAAGACTCGATGGCATTTGATCCAACTTAGAAATCATCGGTCTAACATATGTTTCCATAAAATTGGTCGCACTGATAAATTGGGGCGTGGTTTCTGGATAAATCTACGTCACTATTTCATTCAAGCAAATGCTCTACGCATGGAAGATTAGTTTTCTAAAAGTTCACATCTTGTTGCATGACTCACCGGTCTCTGCTCTGTGCTGATCCAGACGGCAGTGGTGGCGTTTGTTGAGAATGTGTACGAAAATCGACATAGAGCCACCCAGTGCACATTTTGCTACTTGATTAAAATATATATATTACATCTATTTATTTATTTATTACAAAGCACTATAATTTACAAAATAACATAACAATGTATAATATACTGAGACAGTGAGCAATGGCTTGTGGCATCCTGAGGAGCCCTAATATGGCCATCGAACAGAAAAAGATGCCGTAGTCATTGTCATAAACTTTTAATCTCTCATTAATTACTCAATAATTTTAACTATATCTTTCTACACAATATTTTTTAGATTTATATAAACATGTATTGTAAATGTTTCCTTTAATTTTTAAACGACTTTTACGCTTTCTAGTCACCTTGGTTCACTGTTTCTGTGGATATTTGTGAGATATTGGATTACTATTTCTATGAGAACTGTACAGGTTTGTCAAACCCTTCAAATTCGGTTCAATAAAGTTTAGTTCTGTTTAAAATATAATTAGGCCTATTGCATCTCTACTTATGTGCAATAGCATAGCACTCGATGAGCAAAAAATAGGTCTATAAAGGTGAAAATTCCAATTCCATAAAATCATTTTTTAAAAATAAGGAGAATTAAAGAAAAGGAAGGTTTACATGTACATGTACATGCTGATCGCAACAGACATATACTATACAAGCAGAGCTAGGTTGAAATATAGCTTGGTGAACAAAGTACGTGCCAGTATATGCATATTCTAAAGTTGACTGTGTGAATAATAAATGTGTGTTTTGTGGACAGATAGTTTTACCTTGCCATCTTTGATTGCTAAAAATAATTTTTGTATTGACTCACAATATGGACTATACTTGTTATACTTCTTATGTACACTATTCCATACCAATACATGCAGTATTTTAAGAATCCTATAGCTACTTATATGTATGAGCTTGCCGTGTATGCCTGTAAAATGTATTTTGCAATTTTTCATGTTTGTAAAAAAGTTAAAAAGTTAAACTTGTATTGGTAGTTTGACTCCTTTTTAAATTTGTTAGAAGAATATATCTAACTGCTTTTTAGTTTAAAGTTACGAAACGTTTAACTGTTTTTTTAGTTAGTGCCCATCTCTAACAACTATACTCTCAAGTACTTGTACATGTTCTTCATATGTTCATGTTTAATTAAGTATAGCTGCATAAGTACATGTACCAAGTGCTTGATACTGGAATTTTTGTATGTACATTCGTGTACTGTTAATAGACAAATCTCTAATTCTATATTAACAGAATTTTTGCATAAGAGCATAATTATGGAAGAGTGTACTCTGAACTTTATTTATACTATTTGTAGACTTTAACTTTGATTGGAGAGCCGTTGCGCCTGCATGTCCTTTTTTCACGTCGCATTTGCATACTGTATGATTTCGTGAGTGATTTAGTAAGTTAACTTACTAAATGTTCTTGTTTTTTTTAAAGGAAATAGGATAGCAAATTGAGATGTATTAATCAATTGAAACTCAACTGATTCGACAATTCTAGATAACCCCCATACCATAAATCGATCTTCACTGCCTAGAATCTGCTCGTCCAGTACCTTCTAAGACGCTTCAAAGTGTACCGGGCAATATAAAATGTTACTGTAATTCAGAGAAAACATCTGTCATATAATTTCATAGTAGATTTGCAGGGCTTGATAAGTCAAGCTGGATTATTAACAAGTGTAATTTTTAATTTCGTTTTATTTAATGCGTATTGTAGACCTACTTATTAGCTTACTTTGCAAAGATTTAATGTAGTCTGCTTCGGCAATTCTTTTAAGCAGCTGGATGGCCTCGAGTAGCCGGGCAGCGATTCAGCACGTATTGCTCGAAGCGTTTCTATCAAACCCCGGGTCCTTTACACCCGGGGTAAAAAATTATAAAAATAATAAAATAATTCTATTACTACTACTACTACTACTACTACTACTACTACTAATAATAATAATAATAATAATAATAATAATAACAATAATAATAATTATAATAAAAGCAATAAAAATAATGATAACATAAAGAATAATAGCAATCAAAATAACAATAGTAATAATAATAATAATTGTAGTAGTAATAGTAGTAATAATAATACTAATAATAATTATAATAATAATAATAATGATAACAATAGCAATAGTAATAATAACTACTATAGCAGAATAATGTCATAGAGATGATCAAACAACTGTTTTGAAGGTAATTTAGGCATCACGATCAAAACCTGCGTCAGCAATGGTCAGGACTGCTTCATGAGCGTTCTGTCTCTAGTCAGCCATATTAGAAAATAGTTAGATATTCATTTCTTTTTCAATCAGAAGCAACGATTTCAAATTATTTGTTGAGGCAGAAGATAGGGACCTATGGAATCTGTTATGCAATTTAAAGCTCTCACTGGTTTCAGCTGCAGGATTAATGGATCAAAATATTTGAAAATGTAATTTTAAATGGTTTAGATGTTGGTTTACGTAATTTCAATCGATTGTAAACATTAACGAGAGACAATATTTCGATAACGCTATTAGGATAAATCGCATTCAGTCAATATAGAATTCCTGGTTTAAACACCGAGCAAAATTGATTGGGTGAGGAATGGATTTAGAAACCAAGATTGATTGATCGATGGATGAGCGATATTAACAGACCGCAACGTGTAAAACCAACATGCAACGCATAGATTTTCTAAGAAATGGTTAGCATGAAGGAAATGTTTTTTTAAATATTTAGTATATATATATATATATATATATATATATATATATATATATATATATATATACAGTATATATATATACAGTATATATATATATATATATATATATATATATATATACACATATACATGTATATATATATACATACATATATATATATATATATATATTATATATATATATAATTATGTATACATGTATATATATATATATATGTATGTCACTCAGTGTGGCTTTCGCTGTCAAGATGGTTTCAAATTGTGTCACATAACTGGAATATTAAATTTGTACTATGTACAGCTTTTCTACTATTTTAGTGGTATATAGGCTAGTATCAAATATGTTGCGTTGTGTTCGGGACAACTGAAGAATTGACCTACCGTAAATTGCATGTGTCGTAAGATTCGACTGAGAAATGACTGAGGAAGGCAACGAGAAACAATCCCAAAACCCATATTACTCCAACGCTGTGGAGTTCATTAAGCTGTGAATAAGGCATGACCTTTTATGAAGGGAATAATTTTTTAATCGATGGCGTGCGGTTCTAAGAGGGTGAAGTCAGTATATGAATATAATGTATGCACCTTAGACCGGCAATTTAACAGAACACTTGATTCATTATAAATGCATAGGTCTATATCTAACATATAGTTATTTAAGTAATACTGTATTTTAACTTTATATTAACAATCGCCATGTTAATAGGAATATGCACATTGGACCTGCAATTTGGCAGAACACTTGATATACATGTGTGTGTATATATATATATACATATATATATAATATATGTATATATTATAAATATATACATACATATCTGTATATATTTACCTGTACATGTATATTCTTGTATATATTTGCATATGTACTCATATATATATATATATATATATATATACATGTATATATATATATATATATATATATATATATACATTTATATCATAACAACATGTACTATAACTTTATTTTAGTAACTGAATTTTAACCGCAATTATCAAGTTTCTCTCATGCGTTCTTCAGTTGCTTTCTCGTATGAATTTTGGATGACCAAATGAAACAGAAAATTATATAAATTTCAAAGGGTCATTTTAAAATTAATAATTGTGGCTAACCGCTGGTCCCGTGCAGTGGAAGGGGTGGACAGACAGGTGGTGAGGGGGCAGTTGCCGAGGGGGAGAGGGGCCGAGGGGAGAGAGGCTGAGGGGGGGCGAGAAAATATATTTCGCCAGACGGACTTCGGCTTTCAGCGAGAGGAAAGTCAATCTGTGGTATGACGTCATCTTTAGCCATAGAAACACAGGCAGACATGCGGGAAAACGGAAAGAAAGATGAAGAGACGATTGCAGAGTGTAGAAAATCAGGGTTATATTCAGTGTTAAAGTGTTTGGGTTCATGGTATTGATCTGCTATGCTAATTTTGAACGAAAAGCTCTTTAGCCATAGAAACACAGGTAGACATGCGGAAAAAGAAAGAAAGATAAAGAGACGATGATAGAGTGTAGAAAATCAGGGTCGTATTCGGTGTTAAATTGTTTGGGTTCATGTTATTGACCTGCTATGTTAAATTGGAAAGGAAAAACTCTTTTGGTGTCATTTACTGTCGTTTGTGCCGATATTAAAATTACACTGCAATTGTAGGCTTATTTCAAATTTTAATGAGTAGCAAAATGAACATATTGTTTAAGCTTTCGCTAATCTAGTAGTAAAATATATCTCATCTGAAAATGTGATGAAAAAATCTGAAAATTCCACCTTAATTGAGAAACAGCTACATAAAATGGAAAAAGCTAGGGTCTTTTAGGGACAGTTTTAGAGGAGATATAGGGGTAAAGTTCCACCGAACCCGTGCAAGAGAAGCCACTGTATTGAAAGCAATGGAAGAAAACTCTTTCTCAACAACTGCAGCGGTAACCGAGCTTTGCTCAGAATCCGATAATCATCGGTTCATTTTATAATAACTCCGTCTCTTCCCTCTATCCGGGCTTCTTACTCCCTCTTCTATCGCTTCCTATTACTTCGGCAGCCGGGTTACAGCATCTGGCCAGTACCACGGAGAGACCTTATTCATTTCTAGTGGGGAAGGAAATATTTTTATCTATTCACTGAAAAAGAATTCAATTTTATTTGAAGCAGGGGAAGGAAAGTTTTAATCCGCACATTGGAAAAAATATTCCAGTAATCTTAAGAGATTTTGACTGGAAAAGCGCTAAGTATAAAGCTATTATTTTTATTTCAAACAACTTGGAGTTCGATATTTAAATAATGTACCTCAAGACACTGGTATTCGACTGATGCTCCCCACACTTCCTATAGTAAAGAAAACTTTGATTCACAGCTTGCGCAACGATCGACTTAACCCTAGAGGAGTAACTTTATCGTTAGAGCTCACCCTGAGTAACAGGTGAAAGCACCAATCTTGACCAGCAAGTCACTGATGATGCATAAGAGAATAAAAGTCACAATGCTAGCTACTTATTGGCTAAATGTTTTATTTTGAATTTTCAATTTGTAATATACCGCTAGAAGTGTTCAACCTTTTCCTCTTTGCTACCGTTCTACAGTTCGACATGTCGGTAAGTTATTCGACCGCAGATCACAATGTTCGGAGTTCAAATCCATGGCTCGCCCGTCACTGACATCGCATTCGAGTGACAAAACTGACTTTAACATAAGATTTATCATTCGTTACCAGTTTTAGTTAATTGTTAAACACAATTTAAAATCAAATTTTAATGGTATTTGTCTCTAATATACATGTATATTGAATTCCATATAATATTTATGCATTTATTTGTTAATTGCTTTATTTCAGGCGTAATAACCCATGCATGAATCCTGCACATACAAAAATGCAACAAAAACCAGAAAAGCAAATAGACTGTGCATAAATTGAGCTATTAGACAATTACTTATAGAATTAGGCATACAAAGCTATAATAAGCTGAGAACATCAAAACACTTAACTAGCACATTAGCATTTTCCAGCAAACATATTCTAAACTTTAATCTGTATTTAGAAAGGAGAGTATGAAAACTAGGCAATCCGGTTTCCAGAAGCAAGGTATAAAAGTATCCATAAAATTGTCTTCTAATTGATATCAATAAATTCTAGCATAGCAAAAATAGGCCTATATTTTATGGTAAAATTTGCATTAGCTATGTAATGAACACGCCTTGTTAACAATTTATATATTAAGAAATATATATTATAGATCGAAAGCAAATATTATACAGATGTTATTTATAAATATTAAGTGACGTAGAGTTTTTCCAAAGATTTATAATAGATGATATAAGCCGAAGTTGTAAGTAGGCATATCTAGATTACGCTGTATATTTCCAAAGTGACGCAGGTAGCGCGTAAATCGACTAAACGAGAAGTACTGTGGTTGCCTGAAGTCGATCGCTCGAGTAGTATATAAAGCGGCCGTCGATACATAGAAAATCAGATTGGGTTCTGCGTGGTTCGTCTGCGCAGTAACTCAGGGAGGCCAGAACCTTGTACGCGAAAGTACTGGGAACCGAGGGAGGATAGTACGTAATATCCCAATCCAAAGGCAAAAGTACGATTAGTATACAGAAATCTGGTCGTCGTCTAGCCAAAAGCTTTCAAGCTCGCTTGTTAGCCTAGGCTCGTAGCCCCTCAGGTTGACTAGTTTCCCAAGCCGCCAAGGCTAATTGGAGGCAAGAGAGTTCGGTGTCCCCCTGGGTAAGCCCAGGTAAGAGGCTGGTAGTCCACGGCAATACTCGGGTTGAGTTCGTCTCTGTGGGTATTTGCTAAGCGCCTGGGTCGAGTGTGTCTCCGCAAGCGAGGAGGCTGGTAGTCCACGGCATTACCCGGGTCGAGTCCGTCTCTGCGGTATTTGCTAAGCGCCTGGGTCGAGTTCGTCTCTGTAGGCGGGAGTAGGATTATCAATTACGAGTTTACTATCAACGAATTTCTCATCGACTACACGGAAAGCCAATTATACTACCTTCAGCAATGGCGAGAGTAGAAACTACGGAAAGACCAATATAGGAAAAGAGACAGGGAAGAATAAGTCTAAAAAGGGATATAGGGAAGTTTTAATAGGGCAAAGAAGATAAAGGTCGTCGCAGCTAAAACAACCAATCATATAATTATCTACTATACCAGTTTGTAAAACTAGGAAGCAGGGTAGAAAATCAAACCGTGATAACGCAGACGCTTCCACTACCGGTTCGGGTCACCATATCACCTCGCCCCGAGAACCACGAATATCACGGGATAGAATCTACCAAGGGAGCATGGCAGAAACTCAACCGTCATCGTCTAAATACGTAGAAGACGTGGAGTACGCTTCTACTCCCGACTCGGGCCAGCGTCGACGCTGTGCACCGGGTTCCCAAGAACCCAATTACGAAGTAGGCAAGGGGGGTTGGACCTTGGCCTACTCAGTCGGAAATGAACTAGAAAGGCCTATCGAGACGGATGATACCGGGAAAGAAGTATCATCTGAAGACGCAGCAACTCGGTTCCTCCTGACAAGCGGTACCCTTAGTAAAACATTCGACGAAAAAGCTGCCGTCTCGAAGCACTGCCGACCGGCGAGCGAGTCCAGAAATAGACAACCGCTCGAGGACGAACAGGCAGCAAGGCTGTTCACGACAAGCTGTCCTACTTATCTTGCACCATTAACCTGCACTGTAAAAATATAATTTTACTGACATGATCAGAACGTAATGTTCGAGATTAAACTTAACTTCTAATAAATAAATATAGGTCTATTAGTAATGAGTACATAGATCATAATTTAGGAAATTTTTTAAAGCTATTTCTTTTCTATGAAACGCATGTACTACTACAAACCTAAAAAACGCTAATGTGCACAAGTATATTGTGAAGGGTAACCACTCAATCTTTGAGAAAGAATATAACCAATAATAATAGCAATAGTAATAATAATAGCAGTAATAATAATAATAATTAATAATAATAATAACAATTATAATAATAGTAATATTAGTAAATAATAATAATAGAACCAATTTGGGAAGGATTTTCACTAAGGTTCGGCAATTGCTGAGACATTTCCTAGTTTTGTGATGAAGTACGTTAAATGACCTTAACCGCAGACTGTTGGTAAGAACATCTGAATGCTAGATAGAACACATAAATTGAAGCAAAATCGAAAAAACTCATACTAAGCTGGACATGGATTGGGAGGATGAAGCAATAATATAACTGAAGCTGGCTCATTTCTTTCATTGATCTGTAGTGATGTGTGCTGTGGGACGTCTCTGACGTCATCCTTGGATGAGGAAATGGACGTTAAAACTTTATTTTTTTTTCTCAAACTGAAACCAACATAAATATGTATGCAGCATTCTATTCTATAATATTACTATATTATAGAATCTAGTAATATAGTACTTAGGATCAATGTCCTTGACTCATTTTCTAGAGGCTACGGGAATGAAATGCCGTCGGATAGTCCCTGATATTACCTGAATGTCTCGAAAACTGACGTTACCTGTTCAATGTAAATAACATCGGCAATATTATCACTTTAATTGTGTTGTTGTTTTGCTTGGCTTTATAGCATTTGGTACAAAACAGGCCTTCTGTTAGTTCTTAAAATAAAATCCAGCTTATCGAAGTCCATGAGATTGTCTAAACCTCAAATTTCTGCTGAAGTGCGGTTTTAATTATGCAGCATCGGTTCGATGAGCGAAAACTCAATCGTTGTTTGAATTTCTGATAGGTTTCGCACGCTTTTCAGTGCAGTAGTCCTTCGAGTGCCAGAACGTTCCCTTGTAGGCTACGTATTGATTTCTGGTTCAACGGCTTCTCCATTGAAATTTTACTAGACCTTTTACTAAATTGTAGACTAAAATAATGCTTATGATTTTTAGAATTGGTTTACTGTAGGATTTATGAATTTAATCTCTAAATAAAAATGTTTGTAATAATTTCTAATGTTAAAATTATAAGAAATTGTTTACCAATTTAGTTTTAACATTATTCGTTTTGTGTCAGGGCCACTAAAGACTAGACCAAACGAAACTGCACTTTCCGAAGGAGGCGACTAAGTAAGATTTGATGAAGGCAAATGGAAACCCATTTAAGTGATTACTCCCAAAGTATAAGCAACATTACAGTGTGGATAGAGCATACTCTTTTAGAGTGGATTAATTTGTGGACCGGTGGAATGCAACGGATAAGGGCGACAACAGGCTGTCAATAAGAATCTATATCTCGGACCTGCCACGTGGTAAAAACATTAGAGTGAGAGAAAGAGAGTATTTAAAATATCTAGCTTTCTCCATCATTTATTGAATTTCTTTTATTGTATTGCTAATTCTAATGTACTTGTATTTTCAGCGTTAAATCATGAAAACTTCAAAAAAGGACCAACTATTTACAGAAACCAGTTTAAAGGACCAGTCTATTAGTTTTTCATTTAGGCTGTGAAACTGAAGTTCAATAGGCCAAGTCTATTTCACAAACAACTGCTATTGTCAATGAAATCACGGGACCTGCATGTAATATGCGCATATATACTATTACTTAATCCTTCGTGAAGGGAATCAACTTATTGTCGTTAGAAGTGGTCAAAATTAGGCGTGATTAAAAATAAGTATTACAATTTTGAACATTGATTTGGCAATAAATCATGGAAAAGAGAGAGAAACAAATAGAGAGAGAGAGAAACTAACAAATAAAAATAAATGAAATAATAAATATATAAACGGAAAGAGAGGGAGAGATTTGGGCATTATTTCTTCAAGGATGGAAATACTACACATAATAAGCTATTTACCAATGATTGAATTAAATACTTTTTTTCTTTCCCCTCTCTCCTATCATATATTGCATCACTGTTTTAACTTATCTTACATGGTATACTTTGAAAAGAATGTGGTAGCCTATAGTATTTCCTTTGACCATACATAATTTCTCTGTTTCAGAAAACAAAACGATTGCTCTTTAATTTGTTCACAACTAACTACTACTAAGCTTCATATATTGTAATTGAAAAAATGTACATTTATTTATAGTAAATATATACAATAACACTTTAGTTTAGCTCAAAGATACAGTAGAATTGCTTTATATGTTTACAATGTACAGTTTATATGCTTGTTCAAATAGAATTTCAAAAAATCAAATCTTTATTTCAATTTAGAAATTAGGAACACTAAGAAAGGTTTAAAGTTGTTCGTGATGGGCTTCAGAGCTTATATTAAGCCATAAAGAAGTAGGCCCTATTCTTATAAGATAAATAATTTGAATAAAATATAGAAAAAGTTAAATTTGTCATTTTTCTTTGTATTTCTGCTTAAATATAATTGCCAGACTCCCTGTACATGTATGTGTGACTCAACAATGCAATCACCTGAAGCTGTGGGAGTTTTCTCAACAAGTAGGCACTAGGCCTATATAGGCCTACTTAAATTTAAGAATTCTAGCAATGTAAACAAATTCATTGACAAACTGAACTCAAGAAGAAATCACTTATCGGTTCGACATTTAAGCACTAATTTGCAGAAGTTCATTAATACATAAAATACTTCTAGAATATTATCAAAGGCGTTAAGCATCGCAATGAAAGCAAGAATAAACAGGCAGCTTGTTTGGTATAAATCACTTAGTAAGATCGTATCTGTGCTTTACTTGCCAATCAAAACTGCGCCAAGTCACTTGATGCCAGTTCTAAACATGAGCTAGAAAGACCAAATTTGTTGCACATTTAAGGGGGGATAAGAGGCAACCAAAGATTCCATTAGGGAAAAGTGCTTTCAAAACGACGTATCCGTGGAAAAATAATCATTAAGAAATATAATAAACGAAAACACCTGGCGTGTTTTGATTGAAATGTGTTATGCACGGTTTTACAAGTTAAACTTTTGTATTATAACGAGTTCATTAACAAATAAAGGAATTTGATTAGGGAATTTGAAGAGGCTTATAGTAGTAGGTCTTACACTAGTGTTTTACAGATGAAAGCCAAAAGTAACCGAAATACAAACGGTAAGTCCAAATAGGTCAATGTGGTCAACGTCAGATAGTCACAAAAATAAAAATTTTAGATATTGGTACGAACTGAAGTCCCGTGGGTAAGATTTTCGAGTTAGCTAATCTTTGACGTTCACCGGAGAGGAAAGGGACAATAAGCTGCCTAACAATTTAAATATATGTTATTAACATTGCCAGGTATCATCACGGATCATCCTGTCATGTCATTATCAAATGTCTTAATATTTTCTAATGAATACATTCGTATATTTTAGCAATAGAGTAATATGACTAAAGTAAATACACTAAATAGCTAAAACGCTAAATAAATAACAGGTATATTAAGTATCGTCATATAATAAACATCATCAGTTATAGATAAGATTTAAAAATTTTAAAAAGGAGTTTTTAAGGCGCAATATGTATACCAGGTGTATGTAAACCAGGTCAGGCTAAGTGGCAAAGGAATAGATATCATTGAAGTCTTGTGGAAGGTGCAGATAATTGAAAGAGTTGAAAGATCTGGAGAGAATGGGTCAAACATGAATGACGGATCAAAATAATCCATTAGTTCCGCGCAAACAAAAAACCTCAGTTTCCGACACTTAACTTACATAGACAGTGCATTCAAATACTAAATTCCGTAACATTTGTGCCATTGACCTTCGTCTATATATAGCACATATTCCAGTGCTTATATAGTTTTTCAGTCAGTTTGAACATACTTTAAGTGCCTCAAGAACACTTATCAACTGCTTTAGGTAGATTTATTGTAAAAAGTATTTAGAGCTCTCTCTATATTATCTCCCACTTCCACTCTCGGTGTACAGTTTAATGGCAGTTGCATGGTATGAAGCTAATCCATTTTATTCCTTTTTCTCTTTTTATACAAATAATTTCAAATAATAAAACAAATCAAATTCTTTTTAATTCCTTATCTTTAATTTTCCATTTACCTCTTTCATCAAATCAACCCCACTTAGAGATCTTATACATGTAATGAACCTTTAAATTATTTCTAAACATCAAATATGATGTTAAAAAGTAAACATTACAAGTATGCAACGGCCGTATATCAGATTCTGTAGGTCTACATCACTATAATACTTCAGATATTTTTAAGTTAAACAGATCAAATTACACCTTTTTCCACAGCTTAATTCAGGCAATAACGTATTTGATGCACTTATCTATTAATTTATTCTTTTGCTCAATTCATTTGAGTAGCCGGTAAAACAGCCCTGCATGCAACAAGAGTGAAGTTTAAGATCATCATAAATGTCGATTAATATGTAGGCATACGTTTGAATTCCAGCAACAAACCTAGAGACCACAATTCATTTCAATCAAATCCAAAAAATGCATTGGATTCATAATTTCCAGTTTCGCTCGGAAAGGTAATCGCTTCTCTGAAAACAGTATTGAGTAAAATAAGGACATAAACTCACAACGATCAAACAAGAGAAATTATTACTCGATTAAAAGGTTTTCTTCGTATTGTTACACACATGACACACAGCTTATGCTACAGAGTTTCGTTTTTAGTTGCTGTTTATGTAGTTTTCGCTATTAGGTTGAAGCGATGTACGAAGCGGCTAAATTATAATTAGTATGCTAATAAGTACTACAACTAAAGTTAAAAGTCTAAATAATACTCTCACACAAGCCAACCGGTACAGTAACTTTTAATTAATATAGTACAGAATTATAACAATAATTTTGAGTAACTAACAAATAACAGCTCCATTGCTTCAATAATTATACTAAAAAATTTCACTGCCAACAGCCAAACTCTACCTAGATTGTTAAAAATGTTACAATCGAATCATGTCTCTCTCTCTCTCTCTTCCTCACTCCCTCACTCACACTCACTCACTCACTCGTTTACTCCCTCTCTCTCTCCCCCCCCCCCCCTCTCTCTCTCTCTTTTTCTCTCCCTCTCTCTCTCTCTCTTGCTCCATCTCAATATACACTGTTACACAGCCCAATAGTAGTAGATTTATCTTCTCCAGTTAAATTTTACATTTAGGACGCTTTGTCACATTGATAAAGCAGAGTGATGCAGCGGCAAAATCAATGTCGTCAATTTAATCTGTAATATGCTTATATTGAAAAATTCACTAAAAGGCAAGGGAAAGGCACTCCTATTTTAAGCAATTTTGGACGGAATACGGCATAGCGGTACCAGTGCTCGCCTCGTCAGCAAGTGGCTTGGGTTCAAAACTCGGGTCTACGAAAAAATGCATATCCCTATATGCCCCTTGGAAGATTAATCATGTAACGGGGCTTGCAGACAATTGGCTCTATCAACAGCAAAAATATGATTAATCATATAAAGGAAGCAGTTTTTCAATAAGAATATTTCATTATAGAATCCTAGAATTAAATATTGGAACTAATAACTTTAACCTAACACAATATATGCCAATACAACAATATTTAAACAAAATATACAGCAAAAGAAAGATCATCGTTTTAAAAATATCAACTATAACACTAAGAGCTTACATGCACTTATCACAGTTCGTTCACTATATATAATCTCTAAACTTGAATTATTGTGCGATAACAAAACTATTGTCAAACTGCTACTAGAAATAAATAATGTGAAATACAACGTAAAAGTAAAATGTATAAAATTAGAAAGCCTTCTAGTCTATGCGAGTACAATACAACAGAATATAGATCTCGGTATAACATTTCTCTCAAAATATACACATTCCAAATCTCGATCTATATAATTAAATATAATAAGTGAATATATTCAATATGATACCAATCAGAAAAAATAAATATCTAAGATAGTTAACCCACTACATATGAGTTATCAATAATCTTCTTCTTCTCTATGTGCCGTGCCTGTTACAAGCCTGGGCGGTCATGGTCATATTCTTCCATATGTCTCTGTTCATTGTTGCTCTGATCATCTCTGTTTCAGTCCATTAGCTAAGAATTTAATAAACGTCAGTCGTTGTCGACCCTTGCATCTTTTTCCTTCTATTATTCCTGTCAGTACGGTATTTTCAACTATTTTGTTCCGCATAATGTGTCCGACAAATTTCTTCTATTGTCGTCGTATTCGGTTCAAAAGGTCACGCCAAGTTGACATTCTTTGTAGAAAATCTTCATTTTTAACGTGGACTTTATAAGATATACGTATTCTTCTATAGAACCACATCTCTGTTGCCTCAGGTTTCGATTCCATTACAGAAGAGATTGTCCAAACTTCACTTCCATATAACAATATTGGTTGAATATAGCATTGAAGAAGTCTTTTTTTGGTATCAATTGTTAATTTATGGCTTCTAAAAATCTTTGACATTCTGTTATATGCCTCCTTAGCCATGGCTATTCTTCTGTTTATTTCCTTGTCACATTTCCCATTTTGATGAATAAGTGACCCTAAATATGTGACTGATTCGACTTGTTTGACATTTTGACCTCTTACATTGATTAAGCATGGCTGTGGCATTTTTAGAGTTTGCTAACTGTCATGCATTCTGTTTTCTTCATATTTTTAGATAATTCACTAGCCTCACTTTGATATATTACAATATCCAACTTTTCTTGAAGTTTGTCGATAATAGAGGGAGCATAATTAAGAATTCTTAAATGAAGATTTATTAATGCACAAAATTCCAAATAACAATGTATAATACAATTGCATTTGGTAGTTTGTAACAAAGTCTTGCTAATTTCATCCTATGCGTTTTACTCTACATCCGATCCCAGTTCTACAAATTTTCACTACAGTAGACAACATCGGCGGGATTTAGAGCAGTTGGTTTAGTTTCGCGTCAAAACTTCACATTAAGCACGTTCCTCGGTTGATACATGATTGGGCGACCACCTTGGAAGACCGGCTGCATTCAATGCGCCATAAAAAGGCAACAATTTGAATAACCATGGAGAAGAAAGAGGAAATGAGTCTTAAGAAGGATCTGTTCTTCCCGAGCCAGTGTGCAGTTATTGGTGGTTGGCTCCGTCTAGCGCTTACAATTAGTGGATCTATCGGTAGATTATTAGCACACCCTTGGACATTTACATAGTAACTTAAGACTAACCAAGCCTCAGTCAATATGTAACCGTATTGAACAGGGTCTGATATCAAGAGTCAACATTAGATGAAAGAATTCAAGTAAAATAAAGGTCTTTTTAAATATAAATCGTTATCTCTCTGACAATTTGTAAAGTGAAAGCTAAGCATTAAAATCAAAATATTTCTCTCACGAAAGGTCCACCTATAGATATAAAATGCAACAACTTAAGACTGTCTTATTTACTCATCAGAATCTAATTCTAGAAAGACACGGGAAGAAGAACTGGAAGAACGATGAGCAGTGCAAGCTCTGACAGCGGAGTCCACAGCTTCCATCCACTCCAGCTTCAACTGAGAGCTCTCCGCAGCACAGAGCCACTCCTTGGTCAGCGTGAACATCCGGAATCCGTGCTGCACATCTGAATTCGAAACCACAATTACAACGATACCTTTGACCAGGATGATATCAACCATTTAGATACAGTGAGCATTAATTACCTTAATATAAACAGATTCAAGGTGGATAATCTATGAAAGTTAATCGTTGAAACGTTAAGCATGGTCAAAAGAGGATTTGCAATTTTAAAGATTTTAGCAAGCGCAAATCAAAGAATATATTTGCTATTTAACTTGATATAGAAAAATTTCAAGATGATAAAAAATTTAATTTATTTTTATTTTTCATACTTCTTTCTCGGTCGGTTGAAGCAAATATATTTAAGAAAATTACTTTACAAATCTTTGGCTAAAGAAAAACCGATAAAAATATATAAACTAATCACTGACAATTCTATTTTCATTATGAGCATCAAAAGGGTTATATTGCCTTATGAGAATCACTGTAAATAGAGTATTGCACAAAATAATACAGAACAATAACAACAGCAATTCTTGAAGTCCATTAATAACTAAAGTATTAAGAAAATTTAAAATAGTATAGAAAAAAATAAATCAAGGTATGATTGAATATGTTACAACATATTAAAACAAAATTGCAATGAAAATAGAATAGATGTCCAAGTTGCATAGTTAAAAAAATTGCATTAATTTTAAAGCCTAGTTTTCAATTTGAAAGAGGCATAAGGGATGCGTAACACTAGATATGCACAGAACTGAATTGATTACTGACTACTTACTAGTAATAAAATATTTCAGAAATTTTTTAAAAAAGATAGATAATTTACGTTTGGAATCAGGAATATCCTCCACTCTCAGCCTCTCAATCTGTTTGCACTCGATGAACCTATACAGGTGCTCCTTGCAGAGATCGAAGGGTACATGCTGGGACGTCCTCTTAGTGACAACCAGGGAGTCGTTGAACAGTAAGAAGCCTAGAGTCTCCCTGTACCTATATGTTCTAACAAAAATATCAAAGTTTCCCTTTGAGTTAAAAAATAGATTTAAAAAACTAGCAATGCAAAAACTCCATAGTAACAAGATTACTTAAAACTTAAACAACAATTTAAAATTTAAAAATGGTTAAACTCTGGGGGAATAATAAAATTACTTAAGAATGTTATAAGTCAAATTTTGAAATGTCTAAATTCTGCAGAGGAATCAAATGGATAATCCTGAATTTTCCACAGCAATATAGCCTACATGTACATGTATATGTAGATTCTTAAGTAGTCTTAAATGAAAAAGTACATTCCTTTGAAAAAGCCAATCTCAAAGTGAAATCATGTACACTACAATAGTAACACAAAATTCATATGAGTGCGTTGCCTAAGTTGATCTAACCTGGGTGTAAAGAAAAATTATTAAGAATAATTAATTTCTACGATTTAAAATCCCTTTCGTTATCTGGAAATGTTATTACAGACACATCGCATAGCACAGGGCATACAATCTGGTTCATCAAAATTCTGACAACCAAAGATCGCGAAAAGCCGTTAAATAAGGTACAAATTAAATACACACTAACCGTTAAATTCGACAATACGGCTTCTAGCCATGTGACAACAATAAGTGTTCGCGAAAGTTAATATGGAAATTAAGAGATGACGATAAAAAATCTATTCTTCGTCGTTGCTCTAAAACGTAATTGAGCTCTTCACTTTAACCACAGTAGTCTAGCACAGTCGCTGTAAACTCTATTTACGAACTTTACATGTGCATAGCAAAAATGGTACACTGCTGTGTCCACCTATGCATTCTTTACACCTGATATAAAAATATATTGGGTATACCTTAGTTCAGGAATGTCAGATTTTAGAGGTGGGTCTAAACAGGCTACGTCGATCTGAGTGATGAAAAACCGCTTTTGATCTGAAAGAACCTGCAATACAAAATATACAGACAGCAATATAGCTTGCAAATAAACTTTAGATAGCAAAAAATTACCAAGAATATTTTTATTAATAACAGATTGGTACTAGAATTATTTCACGTTACGACGTCACACTTCTCGATGGCACTTTAGCAAGGTCCAATAACAATTTTTTATTTAGAATAAACTCATTTACAACCGTATTAGTTTCTATAGTTGGCAATAGAAAACCGCTATGTCCGTAAGAAATTTAATTCGCTATATTTGCCTTCAACACCATCGAATTTAAACACAAAAAAGTTCCGCAACTAACAGTAGCAAAATTCTCATAATAAATAGAGCGATGCTAAATGAATTTAGCATTCTCTGATCTAACACATTCTCCCCAGATATAAGATTGCTCTGAACTTGGAAGAAATGTTTGAAAAAAACCAAATCTCCAAGCTATAAAAGGCACGTAAATGCACACATACCGGACAGCCGATGACTGTTCTTTGTATTTCCAGCAGCCTCCGCTCTCTCTTACATCTCTGCTTTGTCTGGCAATATCACAAACAGACAAAGTTGAGAATGATTTGCTACTATTGTTGTGAATCAAGAACACGATGAAGTTTTAAAATAACTTTAGAATTCTGATAACGGCTTCTAATAATGAATGAGCGCTATTTTCATGTCAGTGGGATCAAAAAACGACAGTTGAGGTTACAATTATAGAAAATTGTCAGAGATATCGTTCTTTATTCTTAGTAATCATTTCTTTATTAGCCTGCAATTCACAACAAAAATCTGGCGAAAATGACATTACAGAAACATTTTTACGGAGGTTCAGGGCTTTCAATAACAAAATTTACACTCATTAGAAAAAAAAGAACATCTCGCTGCAAACCTCTCAAAATGTATTTTGACATTAAAAAAATTTCAAAAGCCACAAAGCTAATCATATTGTCTATTTCTGTACCAGGAGAAGATTCGTCTTCGGTTTCAAACCCTTGACATTTAGCCTAATCGCAAGCGTTATCATGTTGGCCATCAACGGGTACAAAACTGAGTAACTTCTACTACCTGATCTGTAGAAATGACACAGTAAATAAACCGGACTATATCAGACTTTATCAAATTATACCAAAAACTACCAGGCTACGCGAGGTATCAGATTCTTCCACGCGATACCTGACTGTACCTGCTACATACTATACGAAAGTAGCCCGGAGTACTTCTAGTCTAGAAACACTAAACACAAAGATACCAGACTACGCCAAAATATATCACACTACACTAGGCAACACCAGACAAAACCAGATAGTGCCAGATATTTCCAGACTATGCACTGTTGTACAGTGTACTAAACCAAACTAAACTAGATAATACCAGACATTTCCAGACAATAGCAGACCTGCTGAACGAGCTCGCCAAGCTCAACAAATCGCTTAAGGGCCTCAGTGACATCACTTCTGTCCACATGATCACTGGGTGTGCAACGCTGTAGACCTGCTCCCAGACTGACGTAATCGTTGACTCTAGACACTGGTGCCAGGAACAGCTCGGCCAAACTACAGTCAGCATTTACACAATATATACCAAGATTAACAATAATAAGCATATTTATAATGCTCCACTCTATGCTACGTACCGCAATAGCGCTGAATGGACAGTGAAGGTCTAGTAGCCTGGTGGTATAATGCCACAATCCATCATTTACACACCAGGTACAAGGGTTATCTTGAGGGTTGAAATAATAAGAAGTAAATTTATAAAGCTCTACGCTTTGCTAAATGCCACAGTAGAGCACTGAATGGACAGTGAAGGTCACGTAGCCTGGTGGTATAATGCCACAATCGGTGTGGCGACTAGAACTCTTCAAATCTGGAGTATGAGTAACCAATTGGTCTAAACAGAGAAATCATCACTACGTGGCCATAAGTCAAGGTCATATCTGCGTCAGTCGACTCTTATGAACACGTGCAGTTGCCTGTAGGTTCAATTATCAAATTTCTCGAACCTAATCAGGAAAGAGTTTGAGCCAATGGTACCGAAAACGAATAGTCCTAGTCCTCTATACTAAAATAACTATGTGAACACAAATAGTAGTAAAGCTAGAGCTGCAACCGAGCTTAACAACAGTTTTTGTAACGACTTCATTACATCCATATATGAGATAAGGTAGTCGATGATTATTCATCAAGTTCATTTCACAACTAATTTATTTCAAATTCTCTACACAAAAAAATGAATAATTAAATATTTTAACAGCATGATGGCATTCACAAATTAATTATAATCACTACAAAGACTCTATATTCACAACCACACATTCCTTTTTAATAGTCCAGTTTGTCTTCAATATCATTTTACAATTTTACTTTTCCTCGTCACAAAAATACGTGTAAATATATAATTAACGTAAAAGAATTACCCATTTATTACAAATTTTATATCAATTGAAGTTAGAAATGCAATATTATTCTCTCACAAGTGACACTACCAAAAACACCGCAAAAATCCAGCTTCTGATAGTATCGTTGAACAGCTTCAATAAAACTAAATTTAGAAAGTTTTAAGAATGAGACTAACGACAGCATTCCAGTCTGTAAGGTTCTTTCCCTGCTATAAATGAACGAGCGAAAGATAGGAGACTGTTCTGCACATTTCTCCAGAGTGGCCAATATCACGGGATAATTCTTCACGTAGTCTGAGTAGAGGCGTATGTAATCAGTGAATTGAAGCAACAGATCACCAACAATCTGCTGTGAACTCCAATCCAATATTCTCTGCTGTAGCTCAGAAACTAGATGTCTGTGAATAAAATAAAAGGATGGTACGGTGAAGCAGCGTGACGTATGGTGAAGTATTGTGACGTATAGTGACGTACAGTGAAATATAATGACGTACAGTGAATTAGAGTGACGTACAGTGAAACATAGTGACGTACAGTGAAGTAGAGTGACGTACAGTGAAGTAGAGTGACGTACAATGAAGTAGAGTGACGTGCAGTGAAGTATAGTGACGTACAGTGAAGTAGAGTGGCGTACAGTGAAGTAGAGTGACGTACAGGGAAGCAAAATGCAGTAATGTGAAGTACAGTGACAGTGAAGAACAGTGTAGTACAGTAAAGATCAATGATGTAAGAAAATTACAGTGAATTTTAGTGAATTACTCTTAAGAAAAATGAAACACAGTGAAGTACGGTAGAGTACATTAAGACACACTGAAGTAATGAAGTGAAGTAAAGTACAGTAAAACAACTAAATAACGCCATAAGTAGATTTAAAACAACTAAAGAAATAAATATTGCAATACTTGGTTAGTGGCAGAAGTTGGGATACATCATGGAACATAATGGTAACATTATGGCCACTGACAATGGCTCTATTCGACACAAGTGCTGCCTCTAGCGGTGAGTGAAACAACGACTCCAGTATCTGTAGCTTCTTCAAGTACTTCTGTTCTGTAGTAAACCACTCTCTGACCACTGCCCTACGTCTGTCCACGGCAATGCTTCTGTCACTCGAGTTCTATTAACATGACAGTTATTGTACATATTTCAATCAATCAATAAGAATTTAAAATCCTGATCCTCGTCATAAGGCAAAGACAGGGATGTCTCTTGCATAGTCCGTACAAAGAAACGCCGAAACACCACAAGATGACGACTGAGTATTCAAAGACTACAAGAGAAAGCGATATTAAAACAGTGAAAATCCAAGATTTAAGGCAAGAGGATCAAAAGTTAGACCTAAGGAGGAAATAAATTATTTTTTAGCTTTCCCAAGAAATACTAGTAAAATTACAAGATTGAAAATTTTGTAATAGAGGTTCAATATTGTTTGAGCAGAAAACCAGAAGGAGCTACATGTTAATTAAAATATTTATCTTTGAAGGGATAAAAGCAAATTTTAATAAGAGAGAGAGTGTGAGAGAGAGATATGCTTTACTTCACTTCACCTCAACTGAGCAACATACATGTAAATGCTAAATTCTAGCAAAAGAAAACATTCATGAAAACCGTGAAAAGCATGCACACAAATAGAAAATACAAAGATAAATATTACAACTACGGGTAGCCAACAGTGAAGATACACAGTATCTTATCTAGTTGAACACCACACCAAACTTGTAAGGTTTTATAGAAATGTAACACGGGTAATTGAAATTGATAACAATTAACTAGTGAACATCAACCATTTATTAAATAGTCTTTTAGTAATTTATTAAAAGAGTCCATGGAGGATGTGTTACGAATATTAAGTGGATTATTATTTTAGATTATAATAAGCAGCAACGAAATATAAGCTCAATTCAAAATTATATCTATTTCATTTTTTATATTTTCGTTGTCAATTTAAGAGAATTTTCATCACATTTTAAAATAATTATTTAAAATTTGAGCTAAGTAGGTGGCTTGTTGGCAAGTTATTCGACAACGGGTCCATAGATACAGGGTTCAAATCCAGAGCTCTCTCCGTCGCTGACATGCTATATAGCAGGAATCTGTCGTTACACTTCGATTTTTATATTTCAATTAAATATATTGAATTCAATTACTACAGTTTTAAACTAAAATGATTTCAAATTAACTAATTGACGCAACAACCATTCAGTAAAAAGCAAGTTAGTAGACGAAATTACAGCAGTATAAAACAACTTATTTGTTATCGATCAGCTTAAAGTACAAACAAAAGTTAAAATTAGAATAACACACATGAACTTTGTACACACATTACAAATTAAATAATTGAAAAATCTTTAGTTAGCTTTACAATGAATACATTATTTTAGGATCGATAAACCTACTTCTAGCTCAATCACACGCACACATACCTGCTGCATGCCAAAACGTACAGAAACACAACACAAGATAACACTTTAAAATACAAAAAAACTTTAACAAAAATAAATCGACATATTTTGCAAAGAAATCATTACATTGTAGGGCTACTACCCACAAATCCACTTACCTCAGTCAAACTGTTTTTTATTTCAGCACTGTGATTAAAGTTAACAGCCAATCGAGCACGCTGAGGACCTGGATATTGACAAAATGCACAATAAAAATTGTTAAAGAATTCCACATTTTATAGAGCACTCCATATATCAACAAGTTAATCCCTTCACAAACAGCTATGCCTTACCCATACCTATAGCTTGAGAAGAGTAAAGATTCTGAGGTGGTTTCCCGTTGCCTTCCTCAACTTATGCTTTATTGCCTCTTACGACATGTGCAGTTAGTGGCTGATCATTCTTCAGTGTCCCATAAGCAACACGGAAGGGATGAAAAACAAAAGAAATTAATATGTAAAAATTACAGAATAATTATAGTCATTTCCTTTTGAAATAATTGTAGCAATAAATTTGAGAATAAATTTGAATAAATTCTAAGTCAACATTCTCGTTCGAATCTACTTCTGTGTACATTGATAAATTACTGCAACAAGTATACCGATATAAAATATTGAAACGTAGATAGCTTTAAATATTAAATAGACATTATCTTGCAACAGCTTAATTAGCAGTTCAATTATAGTTTAGAATGTCTTAATAGCGTAGGGGTACCGTCATGAAGTTTTAAATGACAGATCCTGAGGTGAATTGATCCCTCGTGGGTTCGAATCCCAGCCACGCTGATCTGAGAGTAAAATCTCGGACATTCACTGGACTGGTTATACGGAAAATGGTCTAAATTGCCCAACGATTTAAACATTTGGTATTAAAAAGTGACAGATATCAACATAGTTGACCATTCCACTACAGAGCATGTTTACTTTTTTATAATAAATCTTAAGAATATGTACGGTTTCGTTATTTTAAGGATATTCTAAGTTTTATTAAGGTTTTATTTGACATAAACTATCCACTGAGAGAGTCTCAGAGTTTACGATAAAAAGGCAACAAAATGATCACTAAATACCAGATGCTGACGATTGCTTAACAGGTGGGACAGTATTATATATTTCAACTTCAGAACCATCCTCTAAGCTACGAGCTCTCTTTGACCGGCCGTCATCCACTGCATTTCCTTCTTTATTACAGGACGATCCGGTTTTATCCAACCCATTCGTGGAACTACCAGGAGTGCTACTGAAGGGATTTGAACTCGTCACTGCCGAGGTATCCCCTGTGAGATCCGTGGCAGCCGCTGTGGCAGATGAGCCACTGGCCACAGGTGAGCCGCTCAGTGTGCTCTTAGAGTTGTCAGGATGTTCTGATTCCTCGTCAGCTGACCGCAGAAGATAGCGAGCGAGAGATCGCAGTGGATTTCTCATCTGATAAAACGATATGTATTTGATATGTATTTCTGATATGTACATCTGATATGTATTTCTCATCTGATATCTATAGTATAAGTCGAATAAAAAGTACAAATATTTGCTGGTAAAGCTAATGTTAATGTCAGTTTCCTCACTCGAAATCGATGTCAGTGACGGGCGAGCCCAGGATTTGAACCCCGCACACACTGATCCGCGGTCGTATATCTTACCGACATCGATACTGGCTCCAGCCAAAAGCAACAATTTACACGTATGTAAACATTTAAAAGTCTGTATCTACACTGCAAGAGAATTTCCAGAGACAGTCCAGTAAGAATTATAAAAATGATCACATATATTTTTCAGATAACTATGCTTCCAGCTTGGTCATCCAACCGGTTTATACGACAATATTGGACAAAATATCATATTTACTGAAGTCACCAATAGTTCTTTGTTGCTTCTCACTAAGGATGCATCTTCTGCATCAAGTGTGGAAGATTTGTTTAATAGATTAAAACATTTACTTCTGTTATGATATCCATGGAAGAAATGTTTTAAAGTTTCTACTGGGGAGCGAAAAATATGTCACGGTTGAACTGCATGTACATACAGTACAGCCTGAAAGTGCAGCACTTTAGAATCTGCTGATAATATGTGCCCACATATGCTCATATGTGTATAATTGCGATGTACATGTATATCATCCAGGAAACATGCTTGAACACAAACAGCCTTAAAAATCAAGGTTTGGTATTCATAATGACTGCAATATGAAGGAAATTAAATATAAATCGCATCATTATAATGTTTTCTCTTTAGCCCAATTGATTCCCACACCCCCTTGAATACAATTTGAGCCGGAATGTTTGAAAGTTCAAACATAGCACGGCACTCAATGCCATGAGCCGTGCCACAGTTATTCATAACTAATTATGAGATAGGAATGTCATAGCGCTATCAGCGCTTTAAACGTGCCACTTTTAAACATCCTTGAGCCGTGCCACCTTTAAAATCATTCCAGCGTCTATGTCGAATCCTAACCAAAAGTTAAACATGAGATAATTTTTCAATTAGTGCGTTCTTTCAAATGACCCAAGTAATCTTTTCTATAGATTATCTTAGAAATAGAGCCATTTTCTCAACTCGTTTTCTAGAAACTCACCGAATGAGCTCAGCAAAATAATTCCTAAGCTTACATCTCTTTGTAGACTGACATCCACGATTCCCTGAAGTAGGATTTCCGCAGTTTCTCTGTCAGCCAATCGTCCCGCAATATCCACAGCATTCAATATTGTGTTTCCTGCAATTCAGTACATCATCATAACACGTGACTCATATTAAGACATGTAAATAATTGAACATAAATATTTACAGAACAAACAATGAAGATATGCTTCGTGAATTGAACCTTGATCAGAGTTTTGATAGTTTATGTATACTCACTGAGTGAACACGAATATAAATCAGCAGATGTCTAAATATTTAATTGCCTAATGTATAAGAGTATAACTATGTAAGAGGTCGTTCAAATCTGTCTGAGTCCGACATCATAATATATAACAACATCACATACATTATAATACATCGAGTCCGAGATCATAATTACAAAATATTAACTGGATTCCTTCTTGGGCGATCATTCCATACAGTAAAGAAATTATATCTAATTGTCCAATTCATCTTTTCATCGACATTTTTTCATTCCATCTTCACTGCTGTATATCAATACTAGGAAAATTAACAAATGCAACATAACAATGTCAGATATATTAAACGGAGAGACAGCATAAGTAATTGCCAGTAACTAACCAATAATTTGAGCGGTGATTTCACGGCGCTCTCTGTCGAAGAACTTGCTCAAGCTGTGCCGCACCAGCGAGCAAGCATGAGTGAGACGCTCAGCGGCTACCATCCAAATATGAAGTCGAGTGGGACAGAAATAAAGGTGTGGTGGTAACACTGCATCGAGTCCAAACACTGACCCCGCCCACTCTCCTTCGACTGCAATAGATGACAATCAATCGATAGATAATGGACTAATCTGTAAATATTGCTAAATAGCAAATAAGATTAATAAAAACAATATCGAAAAAAATTGATGCGACCCATATTCGACGCTTATGGTCACAAGGGCTAATCTACTAAACTCCCAATCAATAAATCATTCATTTATTCGTTGCATCAATTAATCAGTCAGATAATCAATTTGTAAAAAGCCGCTTCAGGTGAAATGCCTTTTTAACTATAGTCTAGAGGCTTATTTTTAAAATCATCATCATCTGCTCTTCAATGACAGTTTAACTAGGGTCGGAATTAGAAAATAATTTTGTAGCAATTTCTGAAGCCTAAGCGCTCATCAACCGAATGTCCTTTCTGACGACGGTTTGGATCTTAGTGCTTTGTGGCCATTTACGAAACATGCAGTCCACGGTTGGTCTATGATTTAGCTACGCGAACACTACACGGGCTAAATTTATAAAAACAGCAATAAAATAATTTATTCATACTAAAGCAGCACTCAACAAATTTTAATCTACAAATTGTCAAATATATGCTAAGCCTACAAAATGCACAAATACGCTAAATATGTTTGGCATTTGGACAACTTAAATAATTAATTTCGCTTGTACTCTGTAAAGATTTAATTGACAACACTAGATTTATCATTAAACGTACTTTAGATCATTTAACCGCATTTTTATTACATAAAGTACACAAATAGAGACATACAGCATCTATATTGAGCAGAAATCTCGCAAGGAGTTCTAATCAGCATTCCAGTCACAGAGGCTAGGTGTCTGGCAAGACGTGATCCTGATTCTGATGAAAACATTATAAAGTAATAAAATGACCAGTAGCAAAAGCAAAACAGTATATTAAAAATAAAAGATTGACTTATAGTGTTCATGGTGTCTCATCATTCGCTCTTTCAGATTATCAGTTACAAAAAAATTAGTAAAAAAACATAACAATGTGAGTAGAGAGAGAAATATGTAAAGAGAGAAATTTATTTTAGTTTCACAAATTTCACAGAGCAATACCATCAATGAACATGTGATAAAAAATGAAATAAACCTTATCAGAATCGAAGTGTTATGTGCAATAACACTAATACGTCCTGTAAGTGCAACAAAATTGTGCATAAGAAATTGAATAAAAACTAGGCCATCAAAGTAAGAAAAGTATGTACAAGAGAACATTAAGACGTTAAGTGAGTAAGTACAAGTAAGTGTATAAGCTATACATCGTCTCAGACCCCATATTATTCCAAACTATAGGCTACATTTACGGTGTTAATAGGGCATTAACTCGTTCGACGAAGGAGTGGATAATGCAAGCAACATGTGAGTAAGAATATGCATCTCAGGCCTATCACTTAGCAGAACACTAGGGAGAGAGGGAGATAGAAAATAAATAAATATATAATAGCTGTACAAAAATAATTAAGTGTGGCTATAATTTTACCAAATCAATTTTAAAATTTTAAAGTCGTTAAAATTAAATTAAAATAATTACCGCAACTATTAAGCGGAACAAACACATCGAGACACCCGCCGCTTTCTTTAGTCACAATATGGCTGCACATGGTTTCAAAAAACTGAGCAAACATTGAAGACTGGATATTCTCAATGTTAGCACAGACATCCCTCGTCACTCTTAACTCATCCGGTAAAACACAGTCGAGCACCAGTGCTATACTTCTACAAGCAGTAAATAAAATATATATCAAAGCTTGCAATAGCCAAATTGAGCTTAAACAAAGCATATTAGTCATCATCTTCTCCTTGAATCAAAGTTTAGGTAGGGTTGGGATAGGGATGGATCTTCTCCATTTGTTTCAATAAACTGTAGCAGTTTCTGGAGCCTAGGTGCACACCAACCGAATGCTGTTTCTGACATTGGTTTACATTTTAGTGCTTCGTCGCCTTTTACGACACGTGCAGTCCATGGTTGGTCTATTCTTCAGCATTCCAGACACACTCAGGTCAAGGCAAGCCTTTTTGTATTTCATTAATTAAATAACTTTAAATATGTCAAATGAAAGATAAAGATGACCAGTACTATCAGGTACTTTGAATTTCCAAATATATATTTCAATTTACTAACAAAACAACTCTAATATATACAAATCACAAGTAAAACAGCCATCAGTATCATAAATATTTTTTGCATTCAATTAGCAGCACTGACTATGGAAAATCTATAGCACAAAGCTTAATAAAGTTGTTCAACACAAAAGAAGAATCGTTATTAGGCTAAATATGCGCTAATGTAGTTAGTCTTTTATATTAAAAATAGTAAAAAACGGCGATCACCTGTTTCCTCAATGCCAACAGATTACATCAGCAGCGATGAAAAGAGCAATGAATTAGATTTAAGAATATGGAAGTAAGTAAAAGAAATCAGAAAGCAACTGAAGTACATAACTCATAAAAGTAAACACGCATTATAGTGAATAATCAACTATGTTCATATCTATCACTTTTAAAACCACATGTTTAATCCGTTAGGCAATTTAGACCAATTTCCGTATAACCAGTCCAGTGAATGTCCGAGATTTTACTCTCAGATCAGCGCGGCCGGGATTCGAACCCACGAGGGTTCAATTCACCGCAGGATTTGTCATTTAAAACTTCATGACGTTACCCCTATGCTATTTAGACATTCATACCCTGCTATCCTGCCTTGCAGACGTTCCTTCAGCTGATAAAGAATTGTGTCACAAGTGGCACTGTCGTAGGGATATGTAATTAAAACACAGCCACTCACTACTGCACTGGTAAGTACCTGAAGTAAATTAATAATGAAAATGAACGAAAGTAAATAGCGTAAATGTACATAACAAAGAAGATATAATATAAAATACCAGTAATCATCATTATCATCCTCCCTTAAATCCCAGTTTAACCAGGGTCGGGATACAAATAGACTGTCTCAAATCCTCTCTCTCCTACACCACACCACCAGCCAATCCCCTGTTTGAGACTTTTCTATTCGTTTAAATTTTTGTATCAATTTCTGGAGCCCAGGCGCTCACCAACCGAATGCCTTTCCGACGTTGGTATGGATCTTAGTGCTTTAGTCGTCTTCTACGACACGTGCAGTCACCGGTTGGTCAATCCTTCAAACAACCCGGACACAACACGAGGATAATATAAAATACCAGTACGCCAATTTATCAAAAAATATTTAAATACAATGTCTAATATGAACAAATTGGTCATAAAATCTGGATACCTATAAATTATCTCTAAAGATTAACTTAAAAATCAAAACATTGCACGGTATCATGAAACTATATATTTGACTCTAAACAATGACTTACAATCTCAATAATATAATTAAACTTTGCTTACAAGTACGACGGAATAATCAAATATCACAAAATCTATTTAAATCAGAATATTAAACAATAATTGAAATAACAGACCATTAAATCAATTAATAAATCAAATAAGCAATTTAATCTATAAATCAATTATATTATTAGTTGAAAAATAACATGACAACAGATCAGTTTAGACATGCCTCATATGCTGGCACACATGACGATATGATGACAACTCGGGGATGCTCTATCATCGTATTGGTTGAATGTAGGTCATGATTTGTTAAATTTAGGTCAGCAGACTTCTTCAGCGCTGAGCTACCATAAGGAGCCACATCTGGATATGATGCACCACCTGAAAGATCTGGCCTAAAAATAATAATTGCAAATGTTATGCACAATTGGTCTTACTGACCAGTAAGACCAATTGTCCATAACATGCATGATCAACAGTAATATTCACTCTTCTAATACAGCTATATTAATATTGCATTGAAAATAGTAATTATTAAGATGCAAAATTTAAAAAAAATTATTAAATATCTAAAAATACTAAAAAATCACAAAACTACTCATTTTTTATAATTTATCTGGAAAGAGTATTTTAAAGGTGCACTTTCAAACTTTTTAAATGACTCAAAGCCTAAAACCATTTCGAACAACTTACTTTATTCCAAGATTCCATAAGGATTTGTTTAAACAATGCATATAAATGTTACAGATAAATGTACAAGGTCAATAGACATCCCTTCGGTCAGCACTTCAGAAATCCACACTTGATCGACCATTAATATTATAAAAGTAATTTCTAGTCATAAAGCGAAATTTTATTTCTAGTAATACAATGCACAGGTTAAAAGAAAATTACAAAACTACTCTATACTACCGTTTTCTTAATATCTGCTTCTGTAAAACATGCGGCACTGCAGATATTCCGACTAATTCTATCATTCTTCTCTCTTCCAGACTCTCTAATCTCAAGCTATCCGACAGTTTATCTTTATTTGCGCTAAAGTGACGTTCAGTAACGTGTAAAATGTCCATTCCATCTTCACCTCTTGAGTTCTGCTGAAAATAAAAGAAGTCAATAATCTAATAATAACCGTATTTCCTACTATTGTGTTAGTATTTTTATATTCGACATTACTTTTTTCACACTTCAAAAAATTCTCTCTGATGGAATCTACTCACAAAATAACAACAATACTAAAACATCATCTTAAATTATTACATTATATGCTCCAAAACGTATATTAGACAATAAGTTGTATAAGAAACGTATTGATGCAAAATAAAAAGTAAGACAATAAAAATAAAACAATAGGTAATCATTAAATTATATTTAATAAAATAAAATATTCAACATATTTAATGTGTAGTTTGTGCTATGCGGCGCTAATCTCAAATAGTTCGAAGTAATAGCTCAGCAATTAATCACCGTATAGCTGAAAAACTTGAACATAAAAATTTAAATATATACAATATTATTTTCTTTCTAGAAAAGATATTGTCTTTTACAGATATATACTCAGGTTGTGACTCAGTATCCACAAATAGCATCCAACATTTACAATGCTCATATGCTGACGTAGTTGTCTTAAATAAAAGAAATATAAATGGAGGTGAGATTTAGAGCTTTTTACAGCTTTGAATGAAAAAGATCCATGCAGGTTATTGGAAGGTTATTTATAAATCAGCACCAGCTGCCATCAGTGCGCTATCAAAGACAATATTACTAATAACCATGGGAAGTTAGGAGGAAGTAATGAAAACTACAAAAAAAAGAAGTAAATCAAGAAAACCCTGTGATGAACAAAAAATAAAAATAAAAACCATAAAGCTAGAACTAACGTCAGTTGAACTCAAATCTTCATCATCCGAGTAAGACATCTTGCCTGTCTTACTAAGCTTCAGAACAGATCTAAAATCAGGAGCAGAGTGCCTTAGACTATGTCGCATTAAACTCAATTTGAGCAGAGCTTGCGGTAGATGAGGATCATTAGGGTTGTAGTCAGCCAGCAAAGCCTTCTGGGATAGCTCGAGGTCACGTGGTCGACGATCCGGTGGAAGCCACATTGGTCTTACAGACACTGATGAAAGAAATTACAATAAATATTTGATATTAATTTCTACAGTACAACAAACAAACCGGTGTTACGTTTAAATAAAAGCAAAAATTCAGTACTTCTGGGAAGCTTTGGAAGAATGCAGATGGTATCCAAAAATACTGCCAGTGCAACGGTTTAAATAATAATACAAACCTTCTACACTGAGATAGAAAAATTATGCTCCACAATTTTATTATAATAGGATCATAAAATGATTTACCAAGAAAAATTGCAATGAGAGTGAAAGTCACTGCATAGTTCTTAATGCAATATAATTAAAAGTCATATTAAAACGACAACACACATGAATAAAGAGAGAGAGAGAGAAAGAGAGAGAGAGAGAGAGAAATGGAACACTAATTAACAATAATTAGAAAAAATATGGAGTTGCAAAATATAAAAACTGTCCTTTATTTCAGTTTAATGCGCAGTTACTAAAATAAAATATAGACCATCGTAGGTATTCAATTTTTGTGACAGAGGATGTATTTAATTACTTAATTGTTTAATCATGACAACTTAAAGAAGACAAATTTTGCTTGAGTGCTAGTAAGGTTATCTAAATAAGTTCACAAAGAAGGCATACATAGATTATTGACAGAATCGTATCCGAACTTTCTCCTAAGATAGGCCAGCATCTGTTGTTGTCTCTTCTTTTTACTCATATGACTTCTTAACGATTGCTGAAACGGTTTCAATAATCAAATAATGTCCAACCTTTTAAATGACAATAAGTTCTAGCAAACTGCAACAGTAATATAATTAAATTAATAATTAAATCTAGATCAACCATAAGATACTTTAATTCTACTTGTACAGTAACACATACATGTATAATTAAAAAATTCGACATGCCTGGACCCGACAGTTTTCTCATTCTCATCAATATATTCTCATCAATGGCAAAGAGATATTAAAAACTAAAAGCTGAAAAAAATAAGCCATGGATTTTAAGCACATGAAAAGATCCACATTTTTAAAGTACGATTGCAGAGACCTAATTAAATCTTAGATTTTGTAAAACGCACCGTTGTAGAATAGCCATAGTAATTTTAAAGTGAAAATAAATTTTATTTTATTAAACCTAATATTAATGTCTTCAAATATTAAGAATAATTTTTGAACTAATAGAAAATAATAACAAACTTTGACTTTCTTTCCATCTGCAGCCGCAGACAATTCATTGTCAAGAGTTAAAGCACATGCCACGTAGTGTCTCTTCCATGCTCCATACTCATTGGGTAAAGGAGTGTAAGGTAGAATCCAACCCTGGCGCATACACTTTGGAGCCCACAACACATCCTATTCAATTGTAGAATTGTAATGAAAATAATGCAAATGAATTCATAGGCCAATATTTTAAAGAATACATTATATATACACTGTGAGTCATAAAAAAACATGTGCGCAGTATTTCGTCCACAACTTTGACAGTTGTGAACCGATTTTGAAAATATTTTCAGAATTATAAAGAAGAAGAAAAGTATTAATCTTAAATCTAGTTTTCGTGACACTTCTGGTTTATTTTAAACAATAACAGACGATTTTACAAACATGGTCTGTTTTTGTTGAAATTTTAAAGTGGTGTTTACTAATAAAGATACAGTGCTCATAAAAAACTTGTACCTCTTAAAGGGTTATGGAGTACATTGGTTGATTGCCGAATTTTCAATAAAAAACTGGACGCTGGGAGGGCTAGATTGCTTATTAAAGAAATAACGCCGAAAAGAAGAAAATAAATAACGTGGACGAATTGAAGCAACGCCTGGTGGACGTTTGGCAAGAAGTGCAACAATCTGTCATTGACAACGCAATAGATGAGTGGCGCAAGCATCTCCGAGCTTGATTTCGCGCCAAAGGAGGACATTTTGATCATATGCTTTGACAGTTGACAGTAGCTGTATTACACTGTTTGTTTCTTGTGTTTCGTTGTTAGTTAAGCCACGGATTTGTAAACATCCTGTAGCGATTGATTTACTTAAAATGAATATTTTCCGTCGCGCATATTTTCAAGCACTGCTTCAACGCAAAAATAATAATTAACAGGATCACTTAATGTTATATTATAGCAAATGTTATCCTGATTATACCCATGCAAGATGTTAAAAAATCGGTTCACTAATACCAAAGTTATGGGCGAGAGACTGCGCACATGTTTTTTTTTGACACACAGTGTATATATATATATATATATATATATATATTATATATATATACATACATATATATATATATATATATTATAGATACATGTATATATATATATATATATATATGTTCATATATATAGGTATATATACATTATATAATTAAAAGGCAACTAATTGTTTCACTGTTCATTTTATTAGCTGCTGCTGCTAAATCTGTAAAATAACCTTCATTCTACACTAAATGTTCAGAATTCTAAATTATGGTATATGGCGCCTCCAGGCCCTCCACGTCTCGGCCTGCCTCTGCCCCTATTTATTTCCATTCTTCCTTCTATGTCCTATTTTAGTGGACGTTCCCCTCCTCTTTTCAGAATGTGTCCCATCCAACTCTTCTTCCTATTTCTTAATACATTGAATAATAACTGTCCATCTGTATTAACTCTCTCCAGAACTTCGTCACATTTGTAACCTTTTGAGTACACCTAATCCTTTCCATTTTTCTCCATATCGACATTTCCAATGTCACTAGTTTCCTTATATCTTCCTTCCATATGGTCCATGTTTCATATCCAAATAAAATAGCTTGATTCCTACCAAGATTTTTCCTATCCGTATCTATGTGTCTTTCTCTAAAGTTTTCATTAAAAGTTCTTTCTTATTAAAAAAGGCCTTTTTTACTTGTGTAATCCTACTGCATCTTTCAGTCACACATTTCCATCATCTGTTATAGTATGACATAAATAGTTGAAACTCCTTTCAAGTTCCATTCTCGTACTATTTATTACAATATTGACTTAACCTCTATTTAGGGAAACTTTCATCACTTTTGTCTTTTTTATGTTAATCTTCACTGCATATTTCAATTCCAAATTACTCAGACTATCCTGGGCTCGCCCGTCAATGACATCGCTTTCGAGTGAGGAAACTGACGTTAACACTGGATTTACCAGCTTTTTAGCTTTTACTATACAATATCTTTTGCCATCCTGTCTCGCTTCCCGCTACCATTCCTTCGTCATCTGGAAATCTCATATCTTGTAACAATTTTCTTCCTACTTTTATTCCTTCTTTCATGTCTGCCATGGCTTCCTCCATCATTGCCTCTAAAATACTAAAGAACACCAAGTAGAAATAGAAAATGAGCATTAAAGTATACTTAGTGACCACAAAATTCTACAGAATGCACCGCACCTGTTCAGCAAGATACTTCCAGTGCCACGACACCGCAGAAGCTCTGCAGAGGCTGCGAGGATCAAGAAACGACAAAATGTAGAGGGAAAGAAATCGAGGAAGAACCGTGCTCAAGTCGACATATCTCAATGCAACTCTTCCATTGAACCATTCGTGCACGTAAACCAACTGTCGCCGATCACTACGAGACAACAAGAGATCCAGAAACTCTTTCCTTTGAGCATCAGTCCAGAGATCAAACTGTATAAGCATTTAACACACGTTAGAATGCCTGTCGTTAAGATATTGAAAAATGTGAGATATAAATACAAAACCATCTGCTAAATGAAGAGCTTTAAATGAAAACTAAGGGTATTTAAAGGGCTTTAGAGCAAAATTGGCAGACTTTTAGGTAATGTTGATTAAGTGTGATTCATTATTTGTATGCTGTACACAGTCCTGAAAATTTCTACAAACTGAGCTCATATTTGATTGTTTAGTAATATTAATATATAAATTCAGAGTATTACTTTCACTGTAGTTTATTCAATAAAAATACAGAAGTCTGAATTCCTGCAAATAACTAACCCAATTTGCTATCAATTCCTTTCTTTCTTTAAAAATCTGAAAACAGAATTTAAAACTAAACTTTACACCATTGTCTCACAATATATATATAGATGGTAGATGCGGATCAGACAATAACGCCTCATTGGTTAATTGATTAATAGATCGAAATACATGTACACAAGTATACAGTTTTCAAAAAGAGAAGCACGGCGTCACGTTAAATAGTCACATATAAATCAGTAAGATAAAATTGCACTTAATTCAAAGAAGTATATCTCTGTAATTAGATGTTAGGAATAATTTTATGAAAATCCATTCACAGTCAGGTCAAAGCAATTAAACTCTATACAACAAGAAAGAAAAAGTAGGAACACTAAAAAAATTTGCAAAAAATAATAAATAATAAAATACAATTTTAGTATTTCAGAAATTTCTGCATACCAATCATACACATACATGTATTTCATACACATCAAACACACTTTACTACACTCTAACTTCAATCATCATCACCTTCCCTTAAAACCCAGTTTAACTATGGTCGGGTACACATCAAGCTTCAATGCGTAAATTAACTGCAACATAATAAAGCTAAAAAGCCAATGTTAACGTCAGTTTCCTCACTTAAAAGCCATGTCACGTCATGTCAATGACCGTCGAGCCCAGGAATTGAACCCCGCACATACTGCTCCACGGTCGAGCATCTTACCGGCATCGCCACTGACTACTGCCAGTGGCATAATGCATTTTAATGTGGCATAACACATACTAATACCTATTATATAATAGAATACTCTTAAAATGATTTAAAAAATTTTATTTCTTTTTAAGGCAGAAAAAATTAGGAAACTGGAAGTATTAGAAATGTGTCTATGAAGAAGAATAGAGAAGATCAAATGGACTGACAAGATTACAAACAAATTAGTGCTTAATAGGGTTGCCATAAATTGACAATTGCTAAATATCATAAGAAATAAAAGGAATAACTGGAGGGGTCAAGTACTGAGAGGGAACGTTTTACTGAAATAGTTAATTGAAGAAAGAATGGAAGGAAAAAAGGTTGGAGGAAAACAGAGACTTGGGATGCTAGATGATTTGATAAATAATTCATAAGTTGATAAGAAGAGAAAGGCAGGGGCAGAAAAATAAATATGAGAAGGATAGATTTAAATATGTGAAGCAGTTATATGCCATGGACAGTGCAGTGCTCTAAGAGGGAGATAACTCATTTTAGGATACAATAAATAAAAGTTAACCATTTCATTTTCATAACTAAAATATCAGGCTTACAATGCACATACCTGGCTATTAGATGGCTTATGAACTACAGGTGTCCAATTACTGTAATGCGTCTTAAAGAGATTAGTATGAAACTGATTTGACGCCTGAGCCTTTTGCCTACCTCCAGCTACAGTGCGTCCCAGTATCTTTCTGTCATTTGCTGTCAGCAGATGGATGCTTGATTTCTGCAGAGACACATTTTTCTTCCACGTAGCTTCACACGAAGTCATATTTGCTAAATGATTGTTACAGTTTACTATTGTTTTCAGAAATTTTTCCTACTTCAGAAGTAGGAAAAATTTCAAATTGAAGTTTCACAATAACTCAAGTGATGATCAGTCTAAACTCGTATGCTGCATTTTCAACATTAGAAGATGGCTTTTAAAAAAATATATACTTGAATTACGGTAGACCTGCCAAATATATTATCAAAGCATGTATAGACATCATTATGCAGTGATAATGGTGAAAAGCATTAAACTAAAGGATACAAAAACTGAGAAAGAGCGTCAAATGACTTTGTAAATGAAACACAAGGCAAGTATTTTCAACATTTATATTTATTCTCATATCCATTGACTATCTATATAAAACCTACTGAGTTCAAGGAGATCAAATATTTAAATAATTGTTAATAAATTGTAACATATTATGCAATCGGCTAGAGCCAGTGGCAGTGTCAGTAAGTTATTCGACCGCGAATCAGTATGTGCAGGGGTCAAATCCTGGGATCACCCGTCACAGACATCGCTTTCGAGTAACGAAACTGACGTTAACATTAGCTTTTTAGCTTTATCTAAGGAAATTGTAAATACATATGTTGTTAATAACCCAATCAGTCATACACTTCATAAAACCATACCTATTTCTCAGCATATGCTCACAAAGCCGAAGGGTGCAGTGGCTAAATAGTGAACGTTCAAGCCAATAGTCTAATCTTAATGTAACAGATTGGTTATGGCTTTTGAAGGCCTATAATTTTGTCGTTGAAAGATTTAAACAGAGGCATTAAAAGCACACAGTTAGCCATTCACTAATCATGAAAGATTATTTAATTACCATTATTATTATAATTGAATGAGCTTGTAAATAAGCCCTATATGATTCACAAGCGAACATATTGGCAGAAAATTTATTGCACCAATACAAAATCTATTTAAGTGCTAATGTACTCAATGTGTATGTACAGTACAGTACAGTATGTAATGTATAGTATGTGTATTATATGAACCTTGGAATAGCCAAATTACGTACTTCAATGTATAGAGTCGCAAAACTTTAGATGACTGGTCTGGGGCGAAGCTGCTATAAATAAACAGTGGTCTAGGGGCGCACAAAACTTCATTCGTATTTTGTAGTCACATTTTGCTCAATAAATAAAAAATTTCAACTTTCACATAAATACAAAGAAGGGTTTCCATAGCAACCAGGTACATTAAAATGAAGAATTAGAATAAAGAATCTTCTTCTTCTTTAAGTGCCGTGCCTGTTCCAAGCCTGGGCGGTCATGGTCATATTCCTCCATATGTCTCTGTTCATTGTTGCTCTGATCATCTCTGTTTCAGCTAACTGCATCCATTTGCTAAGACTCTTAATAAACGTCATTCGTTGTCGACCCTTGCATCTTTTTCCTTCTATTATTCCTGTCACTACGGTATTTTCAACTATTTTGTTCCGCATAATGTGTCCGACAAATTTCTTCTATTGTCGTCGTATTCGGTTCAAAAGGTCACGCCAAGTTGACATTCTTTGTAGAAAATCTTCATTTTTAACGTGGACTTTATAAGATATACGTATTCTTCTATAGAACCACATCTCTGTTGCCTCAGGTTTCGATTCCATTACAGAAGAGATTGTCCAAACTTCACTTCCATATAACAATATTGGTTGAATATAGCATTGAAGAAGTCTTTTTTTGGTATCAATTGATAATTTATGGCTTCCAAAAATCTTTGACATTCAGTTATATGCCTACTTAGCCATGGCTATTCTTCTGTTTATTTCCTTGTCACATTTCCCATTTTGATGAATAAGTGACCCTAAATATGTGACTGATTCGACTTGTTTGACATTTTGACCTCTTACATTGATTAAGCATGGCTGTGGCATTTTTAGAGTTTGCTAACTGTCATGCATTCTGTTTTCTTCATATTTTTAGATAATTCACTAGCCTCACTTTGATATATTACAATATCCAACTTTTCTTGAAGTTTGTCGATAATAGAGGGAGCATAATTAAGAATTCTTAAATGAAGATTTATTAATGCACAAAATTCCAAATAACAATGTATAATACAATTGCATTTGGTAGTTTGTAACAAAGTCTTGCTAATTTCATCCTATGCGTTTTACTCTACATCCGATCCCAGTTCTACAAATTTTCACTACAGTAGACAACATCGGCGGGATTTAGAGCAGTTGGTTTAGTTTCGCGTCAAAACTTCACATTAAGCACGTTCCTCGGTTGATACATGATTGGGCGACCACCTTGGAAGACCGGCTGCATTCAATGCGCCATAAAAAGGCAACAATTTGAATAACCATGGAGAAGAAAGAGGAAATGAGTCTTAAGAAGGATCTGTTCTTCCCGAGCCAGTGTGCAGTTATTGGTGGTTGGCTCCGTCTAGCGCTTACAATTAGTGGATCTATCGGTAGATTATTAGCACACCCTTGGACATTTACATAGTAACTTAAGACTAACCAAGCCTCAGTCAATATGTAACCGTATTGAACAGGGTCTGATATCAAGAGTCAACATTAGATGAAAGAATTCAAGTAAAATAAAGGTCTTTTTAAATATAAATCGTTATCTCTCTGACAATTTGTAAAGTGAAAGCTAAGCATTAAAATCAAAATATTTCTCTCACGAAAGGTCCACCTATAGATGTAAAATGCAACAACTTAAGACTGTCTTATTTACTCATCAGAATCTAATTCTAGAAAGACACGGGAAGAAGAACTGGAAGAACGATGAGCAGTGCAAGCTCTGACAGCGGAGTCCACAGCTTCCATCCACTCCAGCTTCAACTGAGAGCTCTCCGCAGCACAGAGCCACTCCTTGGTCAGCGTGAACATCCGGAATCCGTGCTGCACATCTGAATTCGAAACCACAATTACAACGATACCTTTGACCAGGATGATATCAACCATTTAGATACAGTGAGCATTAATTACCTTAATATAAACAGATTCAAGGTGGATAATCTATGAAAGTTAATCGTTGAAACGTTAAGCATGGTCAAAAGAGGATTTGCAATTTTAAAGATTTTAGCAAGCGCAAATCAAAGAATATATTTGCTATTTAACTTGATATGACTGATTCAACTTGTTTGACATTTTGACCTCTTACATTGATTAAGCATGGCTGTGGCATTTTTAGTTTGCTGACTGTCATGCATTCTGTTTTCTTCATATTTATAGATAATTCACTAGCCTCACTATGATATGTTACAATATCCAACATTTCTTGAAGTTTGTCTCTCGAGTCGGCAATAAGAACTATGTCATCAGCATAACGAATATTATTAAGATTGTATCCTCCAATTACTAATCCTTTTATTTCACTGATATTCCTCATTATAATTTCACTATATAAGTTAAAAAGATCTGGTGACATTACACAGCCTTGCCTTACTCCTCACTTAATTTTGCAAAAGCTACTATACTCGTTCTCATATCTCATTGCAGCTTCTTGATTCCAGTATAAATTCCTAACACTTCTTATGTCTTTGCCATCTATATCCAATTCATGAAGAAGATAAATCAATTTGCTGTGTCTAACTTTGTCAAAAGCTTTGGTATAATCAATGAAACAAAGGAATAGATCCTTATTTAATTCTATGGCTCTTTCACACAGAATTCTTAGAACGAAAATAGCATTCCTTGTACCGGAATCATCCATAAAACCATATTGCACGGGATTTATTTCAGGTCTAATTTTATTTCTCATTCTCATTAGCAGAATTCTTAAATAGATTCTAATGACTACACTCATTAGACTTATAGTTCTGTGCAGTTCACATTCTACCGCACCAGGTTTCTTCGGTAATACAATAAATATCGATCTCAATAGATCTTTAGGAAATTCGCCATTGTCATAAATGTCGTTTGCTATTGACGTGATCTCTTTTACGCTAAATTCTTCCGTGGCTTGAATCATTTCTGCTGTTATGTTTTCTCCACTCTAATAAAAGATCAAACTATTCAATATAGATATAAAGTAGAAGTTCAAAATAGATTCCAAGTATTGGCAGAAAATGATGGTCTGAATAACATCAACAACAAATGGGATAATTTCAAAAATGCATTAGTAGTAACAGCAAATGAAATCATCCCAGTAAAGAATATGCAAAGGAAAACTAAATGGATAAATCAGTTTATTTTACAATTAATGAAAGAACGACAAAAGATTAAAGATAGAGAAAGTATGGAGTATAGAGTTTCGAACAATGCAATAAAGAAACTTTGCAAACATGAAAAGGAAGAGTGGTTAAACAAAAGATGTGATGAGATTGAAAAGATGAAATTTACAGACACAAGGAAAATGTACGAAAAATAAATTAATAAAAAATTAAATAATTAATTAAATAAAAAATAATAAACAAAGAATAAAGAATAATTTTCGTAGAATAGACTATCCTTTATCAATAACACAATTATGGTGAAATGATCAACTACGTTGATATCTATCACTTTAATACCACATGTTTAAACCGTTAGGCAATTTAGTCCATTTTCCGTGTAGCCAATCCAGTGAATGTCCGAGATTTTACTCTCAGATCAGCGCGGTTGGGATTCGAACCCACGAGGATTCAATTCATCTCAGGATCTGTCATTTAAAACTTCATGTCGTTATCTGCACCTCTAACCATTGCGCTAGTGAGACATTCATGATGAAATCATTCATAATGAGACAGCGCAGTATACATTTTATATACGTAATGATTGATTTGACTGATTGGAGACCGGAACGAGGAAGCCTAGATATTGATTTCATTATATTAAGAGGACAGCCAAGATAATTTCTATCGTAGGATAACAATATTATAGTTGTTTTTAAATAGTGCAAGTTTAAAATAATATCTTTCGTTGTTAGAATATATTTGTAACTCAACGTGTGTGTGCGTCTTTGAATACTTACTAGTGCCTTAAATTTGTGTATTGGAACAGATAGCCTACCATGCCTTTTGGAAATAGAAAGGCAGATATAAAAAAATAAACACTAAATAAACACGCATTATTGTGAAATGATCAACTATGTTGATATCTATCACTTTTTAATACCACATGTTTAAACCGTTAGGAAATTTATTCCGTTTTCCGTGTAGGCCTAACCAGTCCAGTGAATGTCCGAGATTTTACTCTCAGATCAGCGCGGCTGGGATTCGAACCCACGAGGGTTCAATTCACTTCAGGATCTGTCATTTAAAACTTCATGACGTTACCCCTACGCTATCAAGACATTCAAATAAGCTAATATAATTAATATATGATCTTTATTTCACCAAAATACATGGCAGTATAAACAGAACAAGAAATGATGAAGAATAATGCATGAACAGAACAACAGAAACCAAGGATTAACCATCAAAGAGTCTACAAATAGAGAACTTTAAACTAAAATCGCCGTTTATCTTAGGATCGGCTTTCAATAATCTAATTAGGTTAATATACCTTCAAAATCAGTCCAAAGTTTATATCTTATTTTGCCAATAGTGTCATCGTTCTGAATTGCATATTTATTTTTAAGATTAACATAATCTAAATAATCAGACATATCTAAATCTAGTTTATTATCCAAGCATCCAGAGTCAATTAGCTTATGAAAGAAATTATATCTATGATATTAATATAAGCTTAAGTGACCACAGTAAATGACCTGTAGGCGTGGCCATTCACATGGTCACTGTCTTATAAATAAAGTCACGTATGCACGTGTTTGTTTTAGGGCCTGAAAATTACTGTATATGTTAAGGTCCCGCGAATACTATAAAGTTTGAGTATTATTGAAACCATATTTTGTCTATTATGCCTGCGCTATATACATGTATATATGCATTTAGCCAGAGTCCTGCTACTACAATTAATTGATATGTGTTATCATGATCTCTTAGAGAAGTCTGGCCAACCATCTTGTATTAAGAGAGCTGCCAAGATAATTTCTTGTTAATTCGACACCTACAGAGTTCCAGCCAAAATGTAGCCTGTTGGGACTTACCAGAAAGTGTTCTATCTCGGTTGGGAACTGGGTTAAATTTGAACTGGATTCTGTCAAGTGGTTAGGCCCAATTAACATATTCCTACTCATATGTTACCTTCATGCTCCATAAAGAGCACTCAATGGATCAGCGAGTAAATACCATTCCAAAGGGCTATGCCTTAACCACAACTTAATGTATTTGGTTGGGAACAATATGGCCATATAACTCTGAGGTGGTTTCCCGTTGCCTTCCTCAGTTCTTGCTCAGTCGCCTTTTACGACACGTGCAGTTTAAAGTTGATCTATTCTTCAGAGTCCCACACTCAACAAGGAGTCACGGACACAACACGAGACTATTTAACTAATATTATTTGACTCATAAACAAAAGGCTTTACTATAACTTTGTCTCACAAACAAAACGCTTTACTATAATTTTGACTCATAAACAAAATTCTTTACTATAACTTTGTCTAAAGCAACCCTTGAATTTAAATAGTTATTTAAGCAGTCTAAATGTAAAAATCAATAGGCATTAAAATGAATAAAGTACAAGTATTTGCATAAATGAAAGACTCATCAAGTAAAAAACATTTTGACAGTTTCCACAGCTTACATGATCATTCATTACGAGTACGACTAGCTTGTTACGTAATGAATGCTATCTTAACATTAATAACTTCAACTCCAAATGTAGAAGCCCCATGCAAAATTAATATCATCTTATTTGCTACAACCAATGTTAAAACGAGGTTGGTTCACAAAAACAATAGATCTTTACATTTTTCTTAATGAAACCAAAGAAATAGATCATTGGCAACAAAGTTTAAAAAAGCATTTTAGTGAAATGATACAAAATGATGGTCCATCAATTTTACTAGTCCTATTATATACCGTTCACATGTCACCACATAGGCTACTATACATGTATATTTATTTCACAACTAGAATATTACGGCAAAATCCAATGTACACTTATACATCTAAGAATATAGTCAATAGTATTAGCTAAAACACTTCAGAACTCTTTGTAAAAAATCTGCTTTACAAATCACCATATTTAAATCATCTGTCCGCATAGATAACAAGAAGATTAAAGCAGTTATATGGAAAAACAAATACAAAGTTACTTACTTAAATAAAATAAAAATAGAAGGTTATCAAGTAATTTATTTATAGCCCACTATGTGATTAGTAAATTAAGTTCATTGATATTGATATTTAGGAGAGACTAAATTGTTACTTCTATTTCTTGTTTATGTGGCTACACACATGACATGCTGTATACGACTGCATGTGAATTTCCTTGCTCAGTTTCTGTTTTGTAATTTTTGGTATTTCCTCTTTGCTCTCTATGGTTGTGCGCAATCGGTGCCCTACGAGATATCTTAAATTGCAACCGGTTAAGATTTAAGAAAAACATTCCAACACCATGGGACTTTTAATTCACAGTTGTCAACGCTCGGCCTTCGAGGTGATCACCCTTTCAAATACTAACTGGATCCAACGTCCCTTAACTTCGTTTAATGACGTATAGCTAAACCAATTGCGCAAAATCCTTCACCTATTAAACTAAAATTATTTGGCTCATAATCAAAACTCTTTACTATAATTATATCTAATGCAAATCTTGAATCATTATCTAAGACAAATATAATGAATCACGTAAAACAACTTAATACATAATTCCAAATCAATGAACAACATATACAATGTACACCACATGAAAGACAAAAAAATTAATTGGATAGATGGGTGATATGTAGAGTTTAGATTTGATCTTTTTAAATTGCTAAATAATACAAGGTTGAGCACAAACAAACTATTTCCAATTCACATCAGCTTGAATAAATTAAGAGGAGCAAAATGCTTAGCTAAAATATCAAATTCTAGTCTTAATTTTAAAATCACATTATAACAAAAAATTCATCAAAATATATATGTATACCAATCAAGTAACATATTCAGAAATATTAATAGAGCTATTAATGAAGCTTTAGTATTTTATTAACTAATGATCACCTCGTAAGAAATTAAATTGTGAATAGTTCTTAAGTAGGCCCCTATATGATGCAGTGTTTCTAAAGAGTGGGATCTAACAATCTACTCAACGGTTAAATAAGCAAAGTAATTCTGTCTAGCTTAATTCTAATTATATTCTCAAGTCACCGTATCTATATTTTTCTTTCTGCCTTACAAACCATAAAATTTTCCTAATTTCTTCCTTTCAACTCTCTTTACTCTCCCCCCCCCCGCTTCTCTCTCTCCCAATTAGCTACTACCATTTGAAAACCAAGATAGCGGCTACAATACCGACAATTACGACGCTCAGACCAATTCCTACTCATGAATTTCCTCAAATTCCACCCGAACATTATCCTATAAATTCGATTATTAGGACTGCAAAACAAATCACGTGATCGCTTCAGTAATTCCAATGCTTTCTCCTTCTCGCCTAATTAGAAACCAGCTCAGATGTAGCGTTAAAGTACACAGGCAAAAGTGTATTCCAGTTCAATTGAAGAGTTCAATTATAAGAATAAACTAAATTAAAATTTACATACAAATTTAACATAAGGATTGCAAACACAGTCCGCTCAGCACCTAGCATTAGATGCAGAATATTGCGAGCATATGACTTAATTTTTATAAATACCATGTGGATCACATATGAAAATTGCAAAAGAAAACAAATACAAGATATATACATGTATTATTAATAAATATAGATATATTGTAATTTCATTTGTAAAAATTACGCGACCACAATAATGTTTTGACACCACGACGGAAAGGTAAATAATTAGACTCGTGTCTCAACCAATCAGGTGTCAAATTGTTCTAGACGTAAGCCGCAGCAGAAATCCAGGCTCAAGAGATAATAAAATTTGCCATGCAAGGAAGAGAACCTGGGTTGTCCTCAGCAGCTTGCCACGTCATCATCAGTGCCCTCTTCATGCAGTCATCTATAGTGATGCTTCGTAAGTCTGCCAGGCTGTCCACTTTCAAAAACTTACCTGAATAATCTTCTGTTCACTCTGAATCTCGAGCCAGAGTTCAATTTCAGAGTTTCCGGAGTGTAATTTCAGAGTTTCCGGAGTGTAATTTCAGAGTTTCCGGAGTGTAATTTTAGAGTTTCCGGAGTGTAATTTTAGAGTTTCCGGAGTGTAATTTTAGAGTTTCCGGAGTGTAATTTCAGAGTTTCCGGAGTGTAATTTCAGAGTGTCCGGAGTGCAATTTTAGAGTTTCCAGAGTGCAATTTCGATTTAGGTCCTTGGAAGACAGGCAGCTTCTGAACAACAGAGTCGTCCAAGGCACGACTCCATTTGTCTGCATAATAGCTGGAAAGGAGAATCCAAAATGTAATCAAAAGTACGTAATAGAGAACTATGGTGAATTTGAAATATGTTATTTATTAGAATCAACGTTAATATTTAAAAACGAATTTCAGTGAATTTAAGTTTTTAAGAAATAGCGCTTGATTTATAGTATTTAAGAAAAATTGTAAGAGAACAACACAAAAAGAAAAACCTTATCGAGAGATATATAGCAAAGCTTTTCGTGAACTTGTTTTAAAAATTATTGAATGAAACATACAAGAAAGTCTCATTTGTGATGAGTACATTAAAGAAATTTAGCATTTCGTTATTGTCCATATGAAAAAAACTTTGAATGAAAAGAACCCAAAAGGTGTTACGTTATTGTTAAATCCACGTCAGCTGCCATTGATGCGTCAACAAAACGCAACTGTTACTAATAACCAAGGAGAGAAAGGATAACATAACGAAAACAACAAAAAAGAAAGGAAACTGCACAAACACGCTTGCCATATGCGCAACCATACGATAAAAAAATAAATAACTACAAAATAATATCCAATAGCTATATAATAATATTGCTTTTATTACCGCGAAACTATGTGAAGCCATCATTATATATATGTAACTTGATTAACTGAATTGGCATTTGACTCATAAATGCGTGTCATTTGCCCCGAAGTGGAAAAATTTTTGTTAGTAAGGGCTCCTTCAGCAGCTATACAAATATTTATAAATTTATATTAATTTATATTATTAAGCTAAAACTGTTTAGTTTTACCAAATGCTTTATAGAGTAAAATATAAGTATTTTATTAAGAAACACTTAATAAATACAATAATATTTATGGCAGGCAAAAACTTTCTAATATACTCAGTTACCATGTCACTCAGTCACTATCAATCGACAATTTCTTTTAGTTAACATATATTTTTTATAATAAATTTTTATTATTAAAAGAACCCTGGTTAAACTGGGATTCAAGGGGGATAATGATGATAATGATGAAAAGAACACCCACTTGGAGAGTTCTCCTTGTACAAGGACAATTTATGCATTAAAATGAAGTCGAATACTCTCATTAACACAGCATGCAACATCTCATCTCATCAACATCATCATCACCTTTCATCAACACAACATCAACACAGCATTTGGAACACTGAGCACCTGATGCACCACAAGTCTTATAGTATCTTCGACAAGCGCCATAACCTTTCTTAACACTTTCTCAGAAAGTCCCCCATTGGTCAAAATCACCAAAATAAATTTCGATAATTTCAAAACAGATTCTTCGTGAACGTTGAATTCTAGCGACAGAGCAAAGTAGTAGGCAGCGGGTAGGTTAACTAAGGACAGGATATTAACACCGGGTAGAAAGTAGTGGGGAAAGACGATCAGAGGAATTCCTTCACTATTTCAAGGAAAATATGAGCAATCCTCACCGCATCTTCTAAAAAAGCAAGAAAGTATTTCAAATAGTTTATTTAATGAAAAATCAATGAATAAACGGAAATAAATAGCTTACAACATATAAAATATAAAATGACTCTATTAACTTTCAAAACTCTGCGATATGGCAAGCCTTCTTACTTATCTGAAATTCTTCTTTCCTATCGTCCCTCACGTGCACTTCATTCCACCGATGCCAATCTTCTCTCTGTTCCAAATATTCTCACCTCATTGGGCAGACCTTCATTTTCTTATGCAGCACCCACAATCTGGAACTCTTTACCTGCTAATCTTCGCTTTTGTTTTTCTCTTTCAACATTCTGTAGTAAGCTTAGAACTTACCTTCCCACCATAGACATAATCAATCTACCTTGACCATTTTTGATCACCGGACTGGCTTTCGTTTAGGACTTAACTTGTCAGCACATTTCTTTTGCAGATTGGTCTGGGTGAATTGATCTGTGTGCTGTTGGGGACGTCCCTGACATCATCCCTGGACGAGGAAACGGACGTTAAACCTTTATTATTATTATTATTATTATTATTATTATTTTTTTTTTTACCCCGGTGTAAAGAACCTGGGGTTTGATAAAAACGATTCGAGCAATACGTGCTGAATCGCCGCCCGGCTACTCGAGGTCATCAATCGGCTTAAAAGAATTGTTGAAGCAGACTGCATTAAATCTTTGCAAAGTCATGGAAAGCCTTTGCCAAAGAAAAGATGTCTCTCGCTTATCGCCGGTTTGCTCTGCAATAAGTCTGCCTATGCCATTAATAAAGTCAACTCCTTCGGGATTCATCGGGCCCATGGTTTCAATAGCCACCGGAACAACTTCATATCCTAAGGACAGATCACGGTATTTATCCAACTTCCTAGAGGCGGCATGAACAGCAGCACCACCGGCTGTGACTGAAGTCGTATTCAGGTAGGAGTTTGCCATAGTGTCAATGACCGTGACGTCCCAAACGGCACATTTACCGTTGCACCAGGGCACTAAAGTCATGCCGTCCGGACGCTTGCCGTCTGATCTGGACAACCCACTTGGTTCCTTAGAGGAAGGGATGCCTGCTCTCGAAAGTGCTCGCCATATTATGTCATTTAAATTGTGATGGCGAGACATTCTACCTGAGCTTCGTTTGCAGGAGAGACCGTGGAGACCTAAAGCGTCGACTTCATGACCGCAGGGGCACATGTGAGGCTCGCAAGTTTTCGCCCCTAAACGGAAACTAACAGCTACTCGAATCGCCTCATTGTCTAAAAATAGCCCACAAGAAGCAACAGGGAGAGCGTGAAGCCAGTCGCTGCTTCTTTTAGTTGATACAGCTAGGAGTCGTGCTCTGTCTACTGCATTGGACTGGGATTCTAACAGACTGTTATAAATCCGATCCACTATAGGACGGTCCCATGATTTCTGGCTACTGACTGAGGTAGAAGGTGGAGCACTGGAGGTGAGGCTTTTGGACCAAACTGACAACGCAACGTCAATGGAACTATCGGCAGAAAGGGAGCACTTATGAAGGATGGCGTCTTGCAACTGCCTCGTTCCCATCGCTGATGCCAAGAAGGCTGAAGGCGCGATATGGGAAACAAGACGAATTCCAAGACCACCCATGCTCACCGGTAGACTGGCTTGCTGCCACTGCAAAACAGACAAATCTGCGTTGATAACGGCGCACAAGCATTGCCTAAGAGCCTCGTCGTAGTCTAAAAGCCGCGGATTAGAGAAGCTCGGACTAGAGCGCAGAACGTGCATAAGTTTAGGTGCACTTAAAGAAAAGCGAAGGATTGTTAAAGCATCATGAGCGGCTAGCGACTTCAAGCGCGATGCTGTACGTTTGAGGTCTTCAAGGCGACTGGATAAAGCGGTGGTAGTAGCTTCTTCTCCAGAGAGTGGCGCGCCGAGTAGAGAACTATGGGATAGGCACATTGGCACAAATGATGACAAAACTGAGTTGCCCGGAGATTTGCAAACTGATGATATGACTTCGCACTTGGTACGATTCAACTGAAGCCCAAATTCTTGGCCTCTGTCGATGATAGTCCGTACATCATTTGCAATCGACGACTCGCAACCACCTAGATTATTATTATTATTATTAAAAAGTAAGAACTAGAAATTTAAAATAGCATAAATATTAATACTTACACAATACACCTGCTTGCACAAAATGAAATAGTTCTAGATACTCTTAGCATTTGAATAATAGTAAAAATCTTAAAATAAATTATTAGATCTAATTTAAAAGTAGACATATTCTACACATATTCTAAATAGAATTTCCCTAAAAGTGATATAACAAACAAGATTCCTATTTGCAATAACATCTTCCATCAATGATGTTCGTGCCATAATCTCAATTGGTTCAGATCCACTGGAGTAGTATCATTTAGATGACCATCAACAGTCAAACAGTCGCCAACTGTTGCGTCTCAAAAACGTAAAGTTAAGTTTCACGTCAGTTTTCTGTTCGATAGCATATCCATGATAGGGTGAGCCTGGATTTGAACTCTACACCTCCTAATCAAGCAACTTGCCAACATGCCACTGGCTCAGTCACAAACCAAATTTCAAGACCCTATTAAAAAGACCCCACTGATCTTAATTTAAACCGTCACAAGACCCTATTAAAAAGCCCCCACAAATCGTAAACCCTCATACGCCTCTAATGAAGAATCTACTACTCATAAGACGAACATCACAAGATCCATATTAGGAAGGCCCTCATATAGCTATTGGATGATTGAACTGGTTGCTAAATTTTCTTAGCATCTATTTACAACACAGATTTGTTACATAATAGTGAAAATCACACCATCCGTGTTGCGTGGAGTAACTCCGTCTCTATAAAGCAGATGAAAGCGTACAGCATGAGAAGATGACTGAACCATGTTGCTGACGGTAGGTTCTCAATGAACTGAAAGAAAACGTTTTGACAGTTGCTGGGTTCAAGAACAACTCTGACATCGTCTGAAGTCGTTCTCCAATAAACAGAGCACAGTGTAAGTTTGATTCTATAAAACCAGAAAATATAATAGTCAGCCAATATTTGAATTTAATATTTACTTGATAATAAATTCTACCTGTGAAATTGCAATCGTAACAATTACACTAATATCAAGAATAGATCCTAAAACATTTAGAGTGATTTGCCATTTACTGACAGAATTAACAGCTGGATACCTCAGCACAGAATTAATACGTGAAAATATAAAGTTTATGATTTATACACTGAGTCACAGAAGGCTATGCTTTATATGCTGACCTTAATATAATCTACAGATTGGGAATAATGCGGCTTCTGAGGAGGTTTCATGTTGGTATCCTCAGTTCTTGCTCTGTCGCCTCTTGTACACGTGCAGTTTATGATAACATTTCGTGTATTTTTTAGCGTCCCCGAAACAACATAACTCACTAGAATATTTATATTGACTTACAAAAAAGGTTCAAAAGAATTAGTTTTAGTTTGTGAGGATTGTTTCAAGAATCCATAATTGAAATTTTTCCAGAAAGTAAGTTTCTTATAAAACTAATATTTATTTTAATTCATAATCCGTTTCTTAACTCTTCCAGGTTTTAATTGGGGAAAATTGTTTAATTTCATTTTTAATTTTTAATTTTGCCCAAAAATCTTGAAGACAGGTTTAATACAATACACGTATATCAAAAATAAACAGTAGATGCAATCCACTCATCAAATTGCGTATTTTTATGTAATTTTACGCATTAATTACATATTTTTCATAATTAATATTATGAATTACTAATCATAATTTCTTAACATTGTCCATATGTGCTAAATTTCAAGCTCTGCTTGAAGTTTAGCACATATGCAAAATGTTGAAACTTCAACAGGAGCCTAAACTAGTCAACAAAGGTCTGTACAAATGGGACTGAGACAGAAGGCTTTGATCTACGTCAGGTCTATAAACTTTGAAACTAATTTGAAAATAATCTGAAGCTACTCTGAAAATAATTAAGCTTTGAAACTTGTGCTCCTAAATAATCTATACTACTGGTTCTCAACACGCAAGTTGTGACCAAACCAGTATCACCTGACTAAATCAAAGGGGTCGCTGCTTGCTATTAATGTGTGCAAACATTTCCAACTATTAGCAAAATAAGTGACTAAATCAAATCATACAGCAAGATGTCATCACTGTGATGCTGCATTTTCAACTAATGCTTGCTTTAAACATCTTAGTGCCGGGAGCCACTTTACTGTCCGAGAATTAGGATCGCTAATTCGAACCCAAATTCATGGGCAGAAGAATCACAAGGACGCCATATGTAGGGCTAGAAGAAATCATCCAGACAACAGACTATCGAGCTACTATTAGCCTGGCTGGCGTACCTGTGTCAAATTAAATAGTCTAGCCGCAAGGTGCCTGTGAACGTTAATAAAGTGAAGTAGAAAAGTACTAGAAAAAACTCGGGGGCCAGCAACTGAAAGGAAACAAATGGGGGTCGCTGGGTTAAGCAGGTTGAAAACAATTTATTTATACTATGAGGAGTTTCAAAGCTTAATTACTGACAAAATGTATACGGCATATCAAACCATTTGATCTACGCCACACACATGTTACGGGCTCTAAATCACAAACAGGGGACTTATAGTACAGATTTGTATAATTTTTTGTATGCTCCTAGCATTTGTTACGTATTATTAAAATGCGATTGATATATCCATAGAGTTTTTCACAAGTAACAACTTTTTCACTTCAACAAATGTACATGTACTACAAAAATTACTTCGTTACAAGTATGAAATATTGCTACTTTGTTACTGTACAACACTGGTACTATAGCACAGGTATTACAACAAAGTGTACGCTGTAATACCTGAGCAGTATTACAATACACTGTACACAGGTTGTACAAAAAACTATGATATATCTAAATTTCAACATCGAATATATCAGAACAGAAGGTACAACAGAACTTACACTAAATTGATATCTTTTCAACACAAGCAATATCAATGATGTACTTCATGGATATGATACGTTAAGAGCCTAAATTTTCACAATTCATTGTTACATTCCTTTCATTGTTGTTACGAAAAATCCAACCAGGATTATTACTACATTTTATAGTCTCAAAATATGCAACACAAGCAGAATTTCTTTTAAATTCACTATTTCTAACTAAGTCTATTACAGATATGAATTTACAACCACTACACATTTTCTCAGAAAATTCTCAAAGGTTTCTATATTTGTTTAACATAACACATACAAAAACATAAAATTGCAGCTTACAATGGTAGCTTACAATGGTCCTTCATATCAAATATAGATAAACTATAAATGTCTTTTACTGCGAATACTCAATAACTGCAACGGAAACTACCTTCTCATTGTACTAGTTTTCAAATTTTGATATTCACTACTAATAGTTTATTGTAACCTTCAGCTAGTTTAGAATAGATCAAGAAATGAACATAAATGCAACATTATGGAGTGAATATTAACGTTTTATTAAACAGAACTAAATGGGATAGATATCACTGTCAAATACCTCTTTACAACATTGAATGCTTCTTATCGCTTAAAACCTTTACTTGAAATTAAGAGATGTTTATATATTATACATTGATTTTAAATCATTGAATAGTAACATTATCATTTACTTCATTTTTAGTACTACTACATGTAAATACAATAGAAACCTTTATCGCCAATACAAGCCGTTCAAATATATATTTAACATTTTATAAGAACTACAGGGTGAGTAAAAAAAAAGATAACACCTGCAAAAAATTTGAATATCTCAGGCTATTGTTAATATTTTACAATAAAACTTTTACCAATTATAAAGGACTAATTTTTGATGGGGTGGCCAATTTTCATCCATTTTGGTACATAAACAGGCCAGTTATGCAAGTTTCAGCAGAGCAACCCCCCTATTTTTACCTTAAAATGGCGTAAAGCACCTCCTGCAGTTCTGTCTTGTTTTTAGGCTTCGGCTGGTGTTTCTGATAGAGATGCAGCATGGTTCCCCAGATATGGTAATCCAGAGGATTATGATCGGGTGAGTTTGGAGGCCATTCATTCTTCTTGATGTAATCCGGGTTTCTCTCGCTGATCCTTTCCTGTGCATGACGAGATGCATCAGCCGGAGCACCATTCTGCTGAAAGATGACACCATTTGGTAGAAGAGCATGGCAATCATCAAACAGCTCCAGAAGCAAAGTACTGACGTAATACTGAGAGTTCAGCCTTACCTTCTCGTCAATGAAGTGCAATCTGCCCTTACCGTTGTAGCAAACGCCATTTTAAGGTAAAAATGGGGGGTTGCTCTGCTGAAACTTGCATAACTGGATAATCTATGCACCAAAATGGGTGAAAATTGGCCACCCCACCAGAAATTATTCCTTATTAATTGGTAAAAGTTTAAATTACAGATATTAACAATAGCCTGAGATATTCAAACTTTTTGCAGGTGTTATCTTTTTTTTTTACTCACCCTGTGCATAATCTAATAAACTCTCTCAGCATGCGTTTCAGCATAAACAGGTTTTCCACCTCCAGCTCCCCAGGGGTGACCGGGGGGCCTGGGTCCCCCTGGCGGTCCATGGCACGCACCCTGACCTCCTTGACTAGTTCTCTTTGACTGAGCTGTGAACTCAAACATGGATGTCGAGTGTTGAGACAGCATTCGCGCCAAATCCTGAGGCATGGGATCCGTCCAGAAGAAATCGTGATTCAAGGCGGTGTCAGCGTCAATCCTTTGCTTCGGGTCGAGACACATCAATTTATCGAGTAAATCTATCGCATATGAATCCTGCATGTAGTGTTTTAGCCTATCATAAACCTTTCGCTTCAGGCCTGTTGGCATTACTAAAGTCTTGTAATTGCTGAGCAGTTCGCAACCGGGCCAGACTTCCGGAGTAATGGACCCGCAGAGTTGACAAATGTAAGTCAGCTGGCTCTGCTCTGTAGTTCCCGGCAATATTGGGCTCCTAGTCCACATTTCTGCCATTATACACCCTGCACCCCACATATCTATCGGCGGGCCGTAGTTTCGGTCCCCTAGTAATAGTTCAGGTGGTCGGTACCACAGTGTAACAACACAGCTTGTGTATCTAGCAGTCTGACCGGGTTTGTTTATGCTGAAAGCTCGAGCCAGTCCAAAATCTGCGAGTTTAACGACACCGTTCTTAGTGATGAGTATGTTAGCAGATTTCATGTCTCGATGAAAAATCTGTAAACATATAGGAAAACTTTTAATTTATTTACAATAAATATAGGCGAAACAATAAGAGGTCTTAATTTCATACTACAACTTTGCTATACTTTAGGATATTTGCAACAAAATAGCCAATTACATTAGATGCCATTAACTTGTTCTTTATAATATAGTGTCTTTTAAACTTAGCATCTAAATATGCAATTTTTATAGAGATTAAGATCCCTGTGTTGTGTCTGGGTCCCCGTGCTGTGTCCGGGTTGTTTGAAGAATTGACCAACTGGTGACTGCACGTGTCGTAGAAAGCGACTAAAACATTAAGATCCATATCAACGTCAGAAAGGGCGTTCGACTGGTGAGCGCCTTGGCTCCAGAAATTGCTTCAAAAATTTAAGCAAATGGAAAAGTCTCAAATCGGGGATTGGCTGGTGGTGTGGTGTAGAACAGAGTGGATTTGAGAGATTCTATTTATATCCCGACCCTGGTTAAACTGGGATTCAAGGGAGGATGATGATATAGAGATATGACAATAATGATGAATATTAGAAAGAGAAAATAATAGAAAGAGATTACTTAACGTTTGTACGCTGATGATGCCCAGGTTATGTAGCTGCATACCCCCATTTAAGATCGATCTGTCGGTCAGTCCTGGGAGTCTTTCATGAAATGAAGGACCAATGAGATTACTTTGATAATGAATGAGACAAATACAAATGCTTACCAGCAAACTGTATGATTCATTTTATTAGTACATATTTTATGTACTAATAAAACATTACACTTTAAATTCCATGTTCATTTTAATATTCCATATTTCATGTTCCAATAAATCGTCATACATTAAATTATACTCTCAGTCTTTCTCTCTTACATCAAGTTACGTTTCTTATTAAACGAACACTGCTATCATAGTGTTCCTCGCGTGTGCATTAGGCCTTTAATCTCCATCACCATCTGGAAGCCCAAGGCACCTGCTTCTCAATTCAACCCCAGTTTTCTGGCTGCCTTGGGCTATCCTACCACTGCCAACCCACTTTCTCAATAGTTTTCTAGACAGCTCGCTGCAAAACTGTTCTACACTAAGAATGACAGAGCACGGTTCAATGAGAGCTTAGTGTATGATATACTCTATCCTTGTGAATTCATATCCAGCTGCATTATACACCTCCCTTGAATTAATGCATTTTCTCTATCTTTCTCTCCCTCTCTCTTACTAATACATCCATTCATTGAGTATTAATACAAATCAATATAATACTTACAATTAAAGTTTATTAACTACTTGACTGTCGCACATTTACTCCCAAAAAGATTTCAGAAAGGACTTCCTATTGTTTCAGATTTAGTTGAAACTCATTAGTCCAAATTTTGCAGAAAATGTTATAGCACAGAAGAACTTTTAATTTTTAACTTGGAGCCGTAGAACCTGATCTGAGATCTAAAAACTAAATTTGTTATTACAGTTCAGATTTTTCAATATCTCAGTAAAATATAATTACAATAACTTTGAGCCAGCTCTGTCTGTCTGTCTGCTGCAACACGGAGCGTCATGATGCATATTTAAAATCTCTCAATAGCTATGCTAATTACAGCTCTCATTTATCTTCAATTCATATACAGAGTATATAACAAAAAATTTATCACAGCGTCATAAGACTCATATCTCTAATTATAGCTCTATCGTTTGTTCATTCTCAACTTAAATTCATATACCCAGTATATAGTGAAAGTTTATTTAAAACAGCGTTATATAGTTCTAATTACGGCTCTATCATTTGTGCATTCTCAAATTAAATTCATAAGATCAGTATATATATATATATATATTGATATCTGTGCTGGTTCTACAAATTTCTATATCGATTATATAAAATTTAAGCAGTCTAGGCCTATATTGGCATTGCTATTTTTTTATTTTTTCACAACACCATGCCGACTTCTTAAATTTACCCAATGTAGTAAATGTTGTATATTTACAACTTTTAGGCCTATACTGAAAACATCTTTTTTCAAATACTAGAAATTGTTAGATACATATTTATTGAGAGCCGTATGCAACATTAGTAGAATGTCGACTTAGAATTGAGAGGTTAGATTTCAAATCCAGGTTCAAATAGACCATATTTCCCAGATGTGTGCAAATTTGCACACAGATAAATTCTAGTAATATATAAATATCAAATATATAATGTAATATAATATTTCAATTCAGCAGAGGCTCAAAGACATTTTGCTTGTCATCTAATGCACTGCAACTATTACGCAAATGGCTATGGAGGTTACTAAGAATTAATTACAAAGAGTGTGTAACAAATGAAGACATTAGGAGAAGAAAAAAACAGCTAATAGTCCAGAAAATCATCAAGAAAAGAAGAATGAAGTAGGCTGGACATATTACGCTGCGGAAGAAAACTGAAATCTTGGAAAAATATTTAACTACAAAGCAGACGGCAATATAACTGTGAAAAAACCTAAAAGAAACTGGAAAGACTGCCTCAAAAAAGCTTGAAGACTACTTGAATTAGCATTGCAGAAGTAAAGAAGAAAATGAAAGAACATCAAGGAAATTATTGAGAATAGAATTTTTGAAGGAATATCATAGAGAATTCTTTAGCTAGAACCAGCCCTAGTGTGATCATATGGCATGCCATGTAATACCTTATCATCCAAACACATACTAACCCATCATCCAAACACATACTACCTCATCATCCAAACACATACTACCTCATCATCCAAACACATACTACCACATCATCCAAACACATACTACCGCATCATCCAAACACATACTACCGCATCATCCAAACACATACTACCACATCATCCAAACATATACTAACCCATCATCCAAACACATACTACCTCATCATCCAAACACATACTACCACATCATCCAAACACATACTACCACATCATCCAAACACATACTACCGCATCATCCAAACACATACTACCACATCATCCAAACACATACTACCACATTGTCTAAAGGACAAAATGACTCTTCAGTCACAGCAGGAGTGCATCAAACTAGTATTCATTGTTTAGAAGTATTCTTGCAAATTTTATGCCATTACCCCATATTTTGACACAGTTTAATCACTTATAAGTTTATTCAGTTATATATCAATTATAAATCTTAAATCTGTGAGTAAATCTTAAAAACACTGTTAATTGCTTCATTTATGAACAAACATGAAGAAAAGTGTGTTTCTAACATTTTCTACTGCGATTATAATTGAAAAATATCAGATAAATGCCTATTATAACTTGATAAAAATTAAAACAAGAATTACCAACACTAACCTTGTTGAAGTGTATGAAATATAAACCACTCAGAAGTTGCTGCATAATTTTCTTAATTTCACCGAGAGAGAATTTGACGTTAGAATTACTGAGCAGACCCGCTAGATCATGTTCGCAGAATTCAAACACGAGGTAGAATGTGGTCTTGTGGCGACAATAAGGAGCAGCTGCAAACAAAAAAATTTTTATCAGTTAAATTTGTCTGATTTTTTTTAAAGAGCTCTTTGTTCCACAATATTATGCATCTCAAAGAGCTGAACAGAGTATCGTTAGGTAACATAAATCTACTTTAAAAATCAAGTACAGTATTGTGAATTTTTATGACAGTCTTGAAGGTCACTAATTTAAATCTTATTAACTAAAATGGTCATTATATAAAGAGTGCTACTCTGGTTCTCTTTAATTTCATAAAATAGTTGGTATAAAGCCCAAAATGCAGTAAAGGTCGTAAACAGCAAAAGCAAAATTTCAATTTAGGCATTATTTACGTATTTGTAGAATCACTTAATAAAATTTTATGCAGAGCCTCATTGGGACCTCTTAGTAGTATAAAAAATAGCTGGTAGAAGTATAATTTAATAACTAGCCCATAATATAAATATTAATGTTAGAAAACAATAATTTGGAAATACATATTTTCAAACTTCCCCTAGGTGTTGACATTAGACAAGCAACAAACATTAAAATTCAGACTACTCTAGCTCACAGTCAGAGAAATTCAAATACAATGCAAATTAAAATGGACTCTCTAAAGAAATGCAATAAAAAGCTACTATACATTATAGTGGCATCCAGAAAGCACTCTATTTCTTTAAAACTCCAAAAAATTAATCTACCCTGAATGCAGAGCAAGTGTCAGTATTGGAGATACTAATCATCACTGTTTTTAAAAATATCAAATAAATAATACTAACCACCTCTTTCAAATCATATCAGTACATAATCACTGTAAATTGAATAAGAACCAAATCAGAGAATAGAAGCCGTCAAGTTATTAAGAAGACGTTAATGTAATTCAGTTACATCTAAATTTACGTCCTACAAAGAATGTAGTAAACTTTATACAGTAATATATTTTATAATATTAAAATTACCTTTTGATTTGCAGATCTCAATGAGATTCACTACGTTGTCATGCTCAAGAAGCTGCAGAATTTTGATTTCTCGCAAAGCAGTTATAGGGAACTGAAACAACCAGAAATAAATAAAGAAATTTGAGATTTCTTAGGATAAGATATTTAAGGCTAATTTACCTAAAAAGAACCTGGGCACACCCTTATTTAGCATAATTAAATCATTTCTAAAAATGTAATTTAATGCTACATTCAGAATTCCAGTATTTATAAAAACATATATGTCTGTGCATGTGTATAAAACATCATATAAAAACCATTTTATATGTAATAATACAAAGGAATTTTTAAAAATATTTAGATTACATTTGAAAGATAATTTTAAAATATTTATGCTACAGGGCTAATCAACAATAGTTATATCCATCCAAATCAACTTATTATAAACAAGTTTGCAGCAATATAACAAAAAAAGTGTTTAGTATATTACATATACATATACCGCATAATATCATAAAACCTAAACTTACAAATAACAATAGTAACTTACGCCTTCTTTTTCATTTTCCATCAACACCTTCTTCAGTGCCACAATCTTCCTCGTCTCTCGACATTGGGCCTTGAAAACTTCCCTGTACACAAAATGGTGGTTTTGTATAAAATTAGCTTTTTCGTTTATGTTCAATAATACATGAGACTTGATAATACATTATAAATTTTATATAATAATTTATAAATATAAACAAAGAAATTAAAGTAAATATTAAACCTGAAACCATTTGGAACTATTCAAATATTCAGAAGAGCTTCTCATTGTTTCAAATTAATTTCATTTTTCCATTAGAAATATTGTCATAAATGACGAATCCTTTAGCTTTATGCTATACTTTTAGTTTATGGTAATTTAATGATATCATAATTTTGTTTTGTGATCCATCCTTAACATGCAAGTGTTAGATTACAAATGTAACTCTCTTAACATTACTAGCTATTTTGCTACAAGATATACTATCTGTGGCCCAAGCTTTTTAATCAGTTTAAGGGTATCTTAAGAACACTGAGAAAAATGTAGTACTTTAATAAATAAATTCTGAATATAGGAAAACATATTTTATAAAGAAATGATCATCCATGGTAACATCTACCACTTATATCACATGCTAATACAGGTAAATGTCTGAGATTTTACTCTCGGAGCAGTTCATCTATCAATTACGTACTAGATTCATGGCCGTATTTACTAGTTTACGTATTTACTAATCAACAGTTTAAACATCAACAGTTGTGCAAACTCCTGTTTAGTCACCATTTGATGTTCTGTTAGCTGGAATCGCTGCGTAAAGTAATGCCTGCATGCCTGTTTTCAGACGTTTACACCGTTGATTTGCTAATCAGTTGATTAAGAAATAATATTCCATTCCCATTTAAGAAGTATACTGATTGGTCGATCAGCCTGAAGGACAGCGCTGTGATTGGCTGGGTGACATAATTTTGGTGCTTGACCTTGTGGTTAATAACTACGCAACATTTATTAGTGAATAAATGGAGATAAAAATTTCTAAACAGTTGCTTAACCTATAAGAGATGCGCAAGTGATCTGCTGATCATGACAAGTCTAAAAACTACCAGCATCAGATTCAGTGTGCAACCCACCACAGACGCGCTTTGAAAACTAAAAACGTGTCTGATAAATACTGATGTAGTTGTATTTTACACTACTAAGGCAAATATAAAAGAGTTTTCACGATATTCAACGATATAATTAAGTATATAAATGTCAACAATGAATTGGAATCAATCTTACCCGAATGTTCCCTGACCAATCTTTGTTTGTTTCTCATACACAGTAGACTGATCACGGCAGTACGGAGTTGTAAAGTCTTTCATCTTATTCCACTTCATTAGCATCCTTCTGGAGGGCTGGTCCTCATGTGGAAGCTGAGACTCCGCCATAGTGCCAAATATTTAGTTAATTCCAACTTAGAGCGGAAAACTGTGCTGCAAAAATGAAAATAACAACGATATTAAACCAAAAATCTAATAAATAGCATCATATATTTGTTTCTAGCTTTAAGTCTTTTCTTAAATATTAAGTATTAATATGTTCACTTTTGACATCTTGAAATCCAATTAGAAATTACAGCCATAAGATATTTCATATCAGATAGAATGCTGTTATAAAATATTTCAAAATAATTGTGAATTTTGTCTTTTAATTAAATTATTGATTTGACATGATGGTCATATCAAATCCACACATATTATACATATACATATAAATTATGTATATAATATAATATATATATATATATATATATATATATATATATATATATATATATATATATATATATATATATATATATATTACAATACGTATTTAGGGCAAGAATTCCATAAATGTTAATTAATATTTAACATGATGGCACTAGCACTAGGGTCTAAAAATTTTGCACACAGGCTACTAATGTCAATAGGCACATCCTATGAAAATTGGTTAAAATCGAACTACAGGATCATACAGAGGAGCATTATTGCATGAGCCGCGTCCAGTCTACTTTATTTTACAGCAAAAAAATTCTAGGCTATTAATTAGCGAAATCGTAATTTTGTTGAGGCTCGAGCTGAAATCGACGATTTAGTCACGAAATTTAATATCTCACTAAACGATCAAAAAAAGTACACACGCATTATAGTGAATAACCAACTATGTTGATATCTATCACTTTTAAAACCACATGTTTAATCCGTTAGGCAATTTAGACCAATTTCCGTATAACCAGTCCAGTGAATGTCCGAGATTTTACTCTCAGATCAGCGCGGCCGGGATTCGAACCCACGAGGATTCAAATCACCTAAGGATTTGTCATTTAAAACTTTATAACGTTACCCCTATGCTATTTTGACATTCAATTAGCCTTCTAACAACTATTGAGTTTAACTATTCTATAAGCCAATCTAACTTGACCAAGCATCAGAAAGACTTAGGCAGAGAAATTTAAACCTATCTTTCGTCTACAGGTAAAATATCCAGAATCGAGAAACGCAATCAAAACCTAACCGAACTAATCCGATGCTGAACACCGTAAACAGTGAACCCATTCAACAATGAAAGTGAAAGTTACTTCCACACTAAAGAACTTGTAACAGGCTCAGTGTTGCCAAACGTTCAAACCTTTTATAGCACAACGCAATGACGACCTAGACTAAAAATTGCCATGAATACATATATACATGTATACACATCTACATGCATATACATTAATTAGCTAACCTTTAACACTCATTTCGTTTTAAGAATACAATCTCTTTAAAGGGAATTTAGTGCTTTTAACAAATGATCTCTCAACTTCGCCTCATGCTAAGCAATTATATCATGTCATAAAATACCAATGCAGTGTGAATGTCCTCACTTTACTTATTAGAATTCTACAATTAATTATACTGGTTCAAGAAGTCAACGGTAAGTTGTGTTACACCAGTCATGTGACACCTATCACAGGTTGCATTATATCAAATAAAGAAATGTACTGAAGTGTAGTACTAGCAATCACACACACACACACACACACACACACACACACACACACACACACACACACACACACACACACACACACACATATATATATATATATATATATATATATATATATATAGAGAGAGAGAGAGAGAGAGAGAGAGAGAGAGAGAGAGAGTAATGAGCACTAAATCCTGGGAACCGAGATTAATTCTCACTGGCAGCCATATGTGGATGTTAGAAAGCATGCATGCAATTCTTCAACCTATTTCTAGACATTTATTTTATTTTTCATGTAGTCTCAGATCGCCATCCACCACCACAACCCTTAAAATAAGCCCTATACATGTAGTGTGTGGGAATAGAAGCCCGAGATGTTAAATATAACTGCATGGCTATAGGGTGGGGACTGGGGAGATATAACGTACCAACGTACGTGCCATTAAAAATTCGATAAGCTTACATAGGCCTACAGTATATAAAGATAACTTCATTGATGGCCGTTTAATTAGCTCGTTCGTCTGAATTGGACTAATCAAAATCAAATGAAGCTTAGGCCTACTTTAAATTAATGTCTTTAATCGGTTTTAAGCTTTGGACCAAACAAATGTTTTCGTATATCATTCATTGTTATTTGAGATCGAACAATGTTTGATGTATAAACTGTGTATATATATATATATATATATATATATATATATATATATATATATATATATATATATATATATATATATATATATGAAAGATTAGTTGGTCAATATAGGCTATGTTTAGTAAGCATATTTCATACATAAATTTGTAAAATATAGTAAAAGTGAACCATAGGCTACATTTTCTGTATTTAACGTGAGAAAGTTTTCTTTTTCTCAAAGGGTGATTGATAGGTGGAACTCTTTGAGTGAGGAGGTTGTGAATGCGGTGTCGGTAAATAGTTTTAAAAACAAGATGGATGTTGTAATCATGTATGATTGGGGATTGAAAAAGCCTTTGGCTTTCTTCCCTTGTTCCTTCTACCTAAGTTTGACTAAGGATTGAATAACGAAAGATGATAGCAGTTCTGGTAAATTCTGGTAAATAACAGCTAAATTACGCCCCACCATTTGTGATAAGTAGGCCCTATAACTACATAGGGGCCTATATAGCTACAATATGGTTAGAGTATTGTAGTCAAGCTAAACAATTATTATATGAAATTAAAGCTATTGTCACAATTCATCTTTTGGCGTAAGTGTAATTGCTTTAATTCACCAGACGCATAGGCTACATAGTTTGTAGCCTACAATATAGATCTTTTAAAAAATTGGTTTACTTTCAAAAATCACTTTGTATATTTTCTCATTTATTGGGGGTGCCAATGAGCAATAATCAGCGATTGTTTTACGATATAAAATAAGATATCTCATTAATGTAACATATAGATCCTCTCTGGATATTTTATCCAGACATATAGGCCTAAATTAAATAGTCTATAAAATGTAAATTACGATCGACATTATTTTATCATCATTTGATAAGTAATAGAAATATAATTTCCTTTCGATTTAGTTAATGACATTCTATTACAGGCGCGGATACACCATTGAGGATGCTGGGGATGCATCCCCCCACCGGCTCTAGCGATTTTTTACGGTTAGATAAGTTCATGGCGACTAGCTATTGTGGGTTATCTTTTATAATAGTAATAGTCGACACATCCACACCTACCTATCCCACCCTCTGAGCCCCCCTAGCCCAAATCAAGTCACCTTTGCAAATTGTTCAGATCCTTTAAGTTTTTGGTAGAGGGGTAGGAGTGGGCTGAATTCTAAAACTGCCGATTAAGGTCATCGACTTTAACTTGAAGTCTACCTTAGGTCGACTTCAAAGGATGTCATAAGACAATGAACACGTCTGTTTACATGTAATTAGGGCGCTCTCTATCTGGCTGGGAGTCTTTGATTCGGTGGATTGTTCATTCTATTTTTCATTCAGTTTTTGGCTACATTTGAATGCACCATAGTCGCTAGATTGTTTTATAAAGTTTTAGAAATACAGCTAAGATAGCGTTTTCTTTATTCCTAGCATTTAGTCCTAAATTACTCAACGACAATAAATGTATTGATGTAATTCCCCTATTAAGTAAGCTATTTAATTAAGGTTTCGTTCAGTTTATATTTGTTTTATGTCATGATTTGTGAAAATTGCAAATGTTTCATTTTAATGCGAATTTAAAACGTTTAAATTTACGAATGTCTACATTAATTGATTTAGATATTTGTTTATTATCATTTATAAAACATCATGGCTGGATGTGGGACTGTACTGTAATTGAAGATCGACATATTTATATCTACTTTTATTAACCCTCTTATTATTAGCATAGACGCCGGCACCGGTACGGTAGGTACGGCAATTGCCGCACCACTTTTTAGTCCAAATGTTAAATGCCGTACCACGTTTTGCATCACTGTTTTACTCTTAATGGTCTTAATGATTTAGAAGGTCATTGGTCATTAGTATAGAAGTGAAATCAAGACTACATATAGTTGTTAAGCTGGAATAAATAGCTGCCCTTGTGATGGAATCCAGCGAAGCGAAGGTTGCCGCCTTCAATACATGTACAGAAGTTCTATTGAGCTTACATTCAGTTGGATTCACAAGTTTAACAGTCACTGCTGTACATATGCTTACTTTATACGGTAGTATGCTAGTATAGAGCTGTGAAAACCTTAAAATTATAGCGATGAAAGGGTCGTTTCAGGCACTTAAACTGTATTACTGAAGCATGTATAGGATATTTAGTCATAAGAGTAATTAAGATAGATGTATTCACAATAGTATTAATACTTATTAATATTAGATGCTAAAAATACCATATGCATGGCTAAATAGCTGGTTAATGAAAGGTGGGCTACATAACTTACATACATATGTAGGCCTAGTTGGTTATAAAGTCAGATAGTATTAAATATACTTATCAATTTTAATAACTTTGGTTCTGCACAATTCTTCACAATGGTTTAGCTTTAAAGTAGACTGCTTAGGATATATTATATATCATCAACTACATGCAGAAAGTGCCAGAACGTGTGGTCCCTATCACCAGTGCAGCCTTCATATTAATAAGTGACATCATTTGGATAATTGAACCGGTTGCAAACTTAAGTTGCTCTAAAGGCAGGAAATCTTCAAATTCCTGATTTCCACTTGGACCTGATAGTATCATTAGAAGTTTTGAAACTGACGCTAAACAACATTATGACTTTCTCATGAGATGGCAGCTGCATACACTGGCGCATATGTGTAATATTTTTTAGTAATAGTTAGCATGCCAACAATAGTACGATTGCTTGCATGTGCTCCCTCTCGTGTCTGCGTGTGCTTATTCATGTGCATTTGTATGTGGGGTGTTTGTATGTATATGTGTTCCTATTTGCATATATGTATGTGCGTATATGCATGTATATGTGTATACATGTATATATGTACTCATGGCAATTTTTAGTCTAGGTCGTTATTGCGTTGTGCTATATAAAAGGTTTGCACGTAAGTGTGTATGTGCTCAATTGACAATCATCCCTCCTCACCAAGAATTTCTGTATCCGCGCCTGTTCTATTAATAAATAAAGAAATACATAGTAGGATAGGCCTAAATATGTGGCCAGGCGACGCGTTAATGTAAATTCTAGCCGTCACACGTGTACACTCTCCAATCACTGCACCCCACCTGGCTTTGTTTATCATGTGAGAAGATCAGTCACTGTAGCCTAGTATATACATACTTTATATTATAAAAGGACCATAAGGAAGTGTTTATCATCATCATCATCCCTTGAATCCCAGATTACCCAGCAGTAGGAAAACAGAAATAGACAGTCTCAAATCCTCTCTGTCCTATACTACACCACCAGCCAATTCCCTACTCGAGACTTTTCCATTCGTTTAAATTTTTGTAGCAATTTCTGGAGCCTAGGCGCTCACCAACCGAATGCCCTATCTGACGTTGGTATGGCTATAATGGTGCCTTAGTCGCCTTCTACGACACGTGCAGTCACCGGTTGGTCAATTCTTTAAACAACCCGGACACAACACGGGGATCCATAAGGAAGTGTTAATGACGGAAAATAAAATTTAAATATTACATTTGATCGATTTCGCATATACATATAACTTTAGAAAATCACTGTAACGGCACAAGAATTAAATGTTTAAAAGCAAACTTTTACGAGCTAATTAATGTATAATATTGTGCTAAATATAATTATCAATGAGTGAAATTTCTTCAAATGAAGACAATTTATGATAGAAATTGTTAACCTTCCTCCGCTAAGTTAACCCATCTTAAGAACGACTTTCTAGATAACCGGGGGGGGGGGTTCTAGATAACCGGGGGGGGGAGGGGTAGTATTAATTTAAACTCCAGTCTGCTATCCACCGGCTAGCGCAAGCTAGCAAGAGCAAGCCATGATTGTATGTTTGATTTGATTGTTAATTGGCTTTGCACGAGGAAACTTTTTCCTCGTGCAAGCCAATTAAAAATCAACACAAACATACAACGTGGCTTGCTCTACAAACCAAATAACAATAGACACGCTAATCACGAGATTAATTCTGCACACAACAACACACTGACTCTCAAAGATTCTAATTGAAAATGAAGCTATAGCAGCTATGGAAGTAAGGAGGAACGGGGTGTAGGCTTACAAGCCAAACCTGTTAGGATTTCATTTTGAATTCAAAGTGGAAGCCTAACAATGGGCTTGTAAGCCTTCCGGCCCACGTTCCTCCTTACTGAAACTGTTAAGATTAGGGCCTATAGAGGAAGCCATGTTTGTTTTGAGCTGGTAGTAAAGAATATCTGCGAACTTCGTTTCAAACATAGAATAAAGAATTTCTATATCTTTGGTTTCAATTAAAGAATATCTGCGATTTATTCGCTTCGAACGACGATAATGAAACCAGAGTAATAAGGCGAGCAATCGACAATCCGGCATCTAGACGTATAATTATATAGGTGATGGTGTCGACAAATTATAGCTGTAGCCTACACGTGTAAGGAATGTCGCAAACTATCTGATCATATGAACCAGTGGTGGATCCAGGGGGGGCCCGGGCCCCCCTTAGGCCCGGAGATGAATTTTTTCAACTATGTTTTAATAGTTTCTATGGCAATTTCTATGTCAATATGTTTGTAGGGGCAGTGGTTGGGGGGTGGGGGGGGGTACGAGAGGGAACTCAGTTACACTAGCTCAAATATGGGATTTGGGGTCCGTATTTGGCAAAGATCTTTAAAATAAGTAGATATGGCATGACTGTTGTTTCAACGATACCAGTATTGTAACAAGAGAGACTTGATTTCAAGCATGCTCCATTTAATCGCGAGGGTAAACAAAGCCCCTTTTTCATATGTATTTAATAGTAATTTCTGTAATTTAAGATTTATTTCATGATATTCGGCCTCTAAACGGTTTTAATATGATGTATTGTTGCGCGTTTGGATATACATATTCCAGAAATCCGGAAACTAAAGAACGGGGAATATCCTTTAAGAGATTCGAAATAAAATTTATTTGCATCTCTGTATTATAAAAATATACATCCAATTAATAGGAATTCGTTTCAAATTAATTTTTTGAAATGACAATATATTGACTACATGTGACGATAAATGTGCTACTAAAGTGTTTCATTATCGTTCAAAAGCTTTGCAAATGTTCAAAAACTTCATTGCTTTATGCCTTTAAATAACGATCAGCTGACATTGCTTACCTCCGGCTAGCAAAACTAGTTGTTGGCATCACTACAATTCTTGAACTCAATGTTTACAATGGTTGAGATTGCCTTTGACACTTCTACGGTTTTTCTTTATTCTATGATATTTGGTATACTAGGAGCCCTGTATAATGGAAGGGGGCCCGAAAAATGTTGATCGTTTCACTAGCTCTCAATTTTCATTTTAGCCACTGTAGTATAAGAGGGAAAGAGGGTGTAAGTCAAAAATGTGAACTCTGTCCCGGAGCAGTGGTGCAAACAGCCTTGACTGGCATTGACCAAACAGCATTGACCCCCCCCCCCCTACTGCCTAAATCATGTCACTTGCAATTCGTCCAGATCAGCCGAGTTTCTTCATAGGTGAAAAGTTTATCTACTTTTTCCAAGTAAATGTAGGAATTTAGGCATTTTAGGTTTTCTTCTCACTTTTGTAGGAGTGGGGGTAAGATATGGGGATACACTCACTCTATGAGTCAAGCGCAGTAGTGAAAAATGTTGAGATCCTCACTGCTCTTTTTCTGGTTGTGTGACTGCGTCACATGTCCCGAAAAAGGGGGGGGGGGTAAGCAAAAATTGTGTACTCTTAAACAAAATTTTGGACCCCCACCCTTAAACAATTCCTGGATCCGCCCCCGATGTGAATGTAGACGAAATCCTATCATCTTAATTCAGAGGAAAGGTTTCTAATTTCCATGGTCAGATGGCAATCGTATCTTACGTACCAAAGAAAAACCAGTTTGTCGTACTCTTATCAATAATGCATCGCGATAACAAAATCTCTCAGGAAGATCACAAGATGCAAAGATATCCTCAACAATAAAAATAAGTATAGGGCGCAGTCGACAACCTTAATTGATAAGATGTGTCGCCAATATTCAAGAAAGAGAGGTACCCGTCGCTGGCCTCTATCACTTTTCTTCTAGTTACTGGACATTGTAGCACCTATTTCATCAGTGGTGTGCAGTGGTGGATCCAGGGGGGCCCGGGCCACCCCTTAGGCCCAGCGATAAAATTTGTTAAATTATATTCTAATTGTTTCTATGGCAATTTCTATGTGTCAATATGTTTGTAAGGGCAATGGCGAGGGGTGGGGGGGGGGGTGCGAGAGAGAACCCAGTTCCACTAGCGCAAATATGGTATATGGGGCCCATATTTGGTATACTAGGAGTCCTGTATACTGGAGGGGGGCCCGAGACAAGTTGACCGTTTCACTAGCTCTCAATTTTCACTTTAGCCACTGTATAAGAGGAAAAAGGGTGTAAATAAAAACTGTGAACTAGATCTCTCCCGGAGCAGTGGTGCAAACCGCCTTGGGTGGGATCGAGAGGCTTAGGCCTCCCCCCATCTTCCTCCAAAATTAGGTCACTTTTGCAATTCGTCCAGATTAGCTGAGTTTCTTCAGATTTGAAAAAAATTATCCTACTTTTTTCCAAAACAAATGTAGGAATTTACGCATTTTAGGTTTTCTTCTCACATTAGTACGTGTATGAGTAGGGGAGGGGGGGGGGGGTAAGATAAGGGGATACACTCACTCTATGAGCCGAGCGCATTAGTGACTAATGTTGAGTCCCCCACAGCTTTTTTCTGGTTGCGTCATATGTCCGAAGAAGGGGGGGGGGGGCGGGTAAGCAAAAAAATGTGTACTCTGAAAAAAATATTTCGGGCCCCCCTTAAAAAATTCCTGGATCCGCCCCTGGTGGTTTAGTCTGCCTGTCACCCTGACTGGCAAAGCCGTTCAAATGATCGACGCAGGTTGTTCATACTGGATATCAGGTGCGGATCCAGGAATTTTTTAAGGGGGGGGGCCGAAAAAGATTTTTGGACAGTGTACACATTTTGCTTACGCCCCGCCTTCTTCGGGACGTGACACAACCGGAAAAATGCTGTGTGGGAGGAGGGCTCCAAATTTTTCAGCATACTGCGCTCGGCTCATAGAGTGAGTATATCATCGTATCCTAACCCCCCACCCCCCTCATACCAGTACTAAAGTGAAGTGAGAGGAAAACTTAAAATACCTGAAATCCTAAATTTGTTTAGGAAAAATGTAGGTTAATTTTTTCACCTCTGAGGCTCTGAAGAAACTCAGCGGATCTGGACCAATTGTAAAAGTGACCTAATTTTGGCGGAAGATGGGGGGGAGGCCTAAGCCTCTCGATCCCACCCAAGGCGGTTTGCACCACTGCTCCGGGAGAGATCTACAGTCATGGCCAAAAGTTTAGCACCGATGAGCATTATTCACTAAAAATTTGTATAATGTGCCTTAGTAACAATATTTCCCAAGTGAAAATCGGTCAATCACTAGAAACAAGATGCTGGTCTGTCACTTGTTACTAAATACACTTGTTTGATTAATACAATGATTATTTGCTTGAGTGATTAGTGTCTGGCATGATACACCCTCTGTGAACCAGGCAAGGTAAATATTCCAGTTTGCAGACGTCCAGCCAGAGACTGTTCAAGCGTAGCCGTAGACTTCACCAGTGACCGTCAAGTAACTTGTTGGTTGTTAGGAAGTTATTATCTGTTACGTAACTGAACTCTGGTTCACTATTTGGTACTTACGCCCTCTTTTGGCAGCCCAGCTTATGTATGTATCTCTCTCCTACTGGTCATTTGATAAATCGACTTGAATAGTTCACAGTATAGGACAGGAGTTAAGCCATTTATTGAATTATCACTAGAATTCCCTTGTAGTAGCAAAACAACTTAGTTTTTGACATTTTGCATACAATATTATACTCATAAGGTAATAGATTTGAAATTGTATCAGCACAATGGGAAAATCCAAAGAAACTTCTCCTATAAAGCGTGCACAAATTGTGGTACTGCATGAGCAGAACAGGTCTCATAGTGAGGTAGCTAGACGTTAACACATAGCCAAGTCGAGAGTGACTCGAGCTATAGCGAGAATGAATGAACTGAGGTGCTATAAGTCTCGCAGAAGGTCTGGACGTCCGCGCA